>SNQJ01S0207169.1:0-16297 GCA_010110895.2 Picea sitchensis
GTAACGAAGTTGAAGCTTGCTGAACATCTTAAGAAGACGAGGTTTTTTCCCTGATTGGGTTTCCTCTTGAAAAATCTGTGTCTCGTACTTGTGAATGAATGCTGTGTGTGATTGATGTTCGTTATACTATATGCTTAATGTTTATAACTCTGAATTTCACAGTAAAGACTCACTGCCACTAAGATTAATGACTCAAAGTGAAAAATGAGAGTAAATTGTTAATACTCTACACTAACTGATTCACCCCCCCCCTCTCAGTTAGTTCATACCTGTAACACCCCTCCGCGGCCTCCCACTTGGGCATGACATAAGGTGGTTCTTGTAACTGGCCAAAGAAACTAGGTGCACCAGGAAGAGGTAGAATGCCTGGAGGCGAGTAGGGGCTGCAGAGAGAAATAAAGTTCGAACAGGATCAGGCCATAGCAGCGAAGGGAGGAGCCCTTCGGAATGCGAGCAGAGATGAGGGACACACACCAGTAGCCAAGCCATGTGAAGACGCGCATAAGGAGAGGGAGACTGCATAAATGCGCTTTCACGTCGTAGTAAGAGCTATTTAATGCCAGAGGAGGGTGGTAGGCAGTGGCACGAGCCCATCACATGGCTCCATGCCTCGGTGGCTGGTGCCTGCCTCCGTTGTATGCCAAGTGTGCTGCACTAGAACCCCATTCGGGGGAGCGGCCACCGTTCCAGATTTGCGGATACATTGCTGGAGAATAGGGTGATCAGGATCCAAGGATGAGTTGCATAGGATTTCCGATCCACTCCAATTGGTACCCATATTAGCCAGTTCATCCGCAACTTGATTCGCCTTCCTCCTGATGTGAGCAGGAATGACAGCCTAATTTGGTTGCAGTAAATCTGTGATGATATGTAGCCCATGTGATAGTCTCCAGCTAGGCGATATTCTTTCCAGGTTCACTCCAATTAAAATTCTGCGCAACAGGTTGATGATGATTTAAGAGTCCCCCTCGACGATTAGCTTGGTGAAATCGTTTTTGATGGATAATTGCAGTCCTTTGATAAGACCCCAGAGTTATGCTGCATTGTTCATGGAATGACCGAGGGAGCCTGCGCTTATGAGAAGGATGTGCCCATGATGGTTGCGGAAGACTACCCCATAGCCTGCTGCTCCTGGATTGCCCTTAGAGGCCCCATCAAAATTGAGCTTGATGAAATCCTTTGGGGGAGGAGACCAGAAGGAGGGGATGCTAGAAGGGGGGGTAAGAGAAGAGGAGGGGAGAGCCTGAAGAGAAGGAAGTGGAGTCCAATGCCGAAGGACGATGAGTTTGGAGGGAGTGCTGGTCAGTTCTACGTCGAACTACTTTTGAAGGTGGAGAGTTTCCATGATGTTGCGTTGGCATTGATGCCAACAATGTTGCCACGGGAGGGAGATACTTATGAAAAGTCTTATGTTCCTTTATTTCCAAGTTTTCCAAAGGATAAAGCCAGGTAGAAGTTGCCAAATACGATTAAGAAGGGGGGAATGGAAAGCCTGGTCCCTCCAGTTCGTAATGGTTTTGAGGATGCTATCTCTGTGGCGGTCCGAGGTGCACATGATAAGCGCCGCTTGATCCCAGATTTGAGCAGTGTAAGGGAAAAAATTGAGGAGATGGTTCATGGTTTCCTCTGCCTCTCCACAAAGTATGCATAGAGAGGGCCCAACAAAACCCCTTTTCAAGAGGTTATCCCAGGTTAGGATGCTTGTATGGGAGACAAGCCAGAGGAAGAGGGTGATTTTTGGCCAGTGTTAAAGACTCCAGATTTTGTGCCAAACTTTCGTAGCAGGGAGGGGGTCTATTTGAGTTTTGATCTGGTAGGCTTCCCATGTGATGAACGTGCCCTATGGCCTATATCCCCACTGAAGGATATCCTCTCCTGCAATTTTGGGAATTTTCCGTTTGGCCAACTCTTCTTGCCAAGGTGCCAGGTCCACATGTGCCTCCAGGTTAATGCATTCCCTGTCCAAGTGCCAACAGCGCCAGGTGTCTTCCGAGGGATTGTCCTACCAATAGTCAACTACTCTTGTCAGGCCTGCCCATGTAGCTTGGGTGTAGATGTCTCGAGCCCAGTCCTTAGTGTCCAGAAGTGGCCAATGTTGCCAGGAATCTTGCCAGAAAAGAGCAGTTTCCCCATTTCTGATTTCCCAGAAGGTGTGCCGAGTCACCAGTTGTTTGTTCTGCTTGGCCGCGGTCCAAATTAAGGAGCCCGGGTTGTCCCCATTCCAACGAATTAGGTTCTTCTCTACGACATTTGGAGCGTATTTCTTCCTCCAAATCCTGGCCCAGAGATCCTTGGGATTTTTTAACCATCGCCACCAAATTTTGGCGCTTAGAACCTTGTTCATTATGAAGGGATCTCGTAATCCCAAGCCTCCTTGCTCCTTGGGTCGATAGAGTTTGTCCCAGCTGACTAACGCTATTTTATTCCCTGTGTTGAGGCCTTGCCAAATGAAGTTTCTTTGTAAGATTTTGATGGTTGTGAGGACGAACTTTGGGGCAGCCAACGCTGAAAAAGAATAAATCGGAAGGGCTTGAAGAACAACTTGGAGGAGAGTAAGATGAATGGGAAGGTTTAAGGCTCTGAAGGTCCAGGAGGAGAGCCTCTTGGTAAAGGAGGATAAAATATGTTCCCAAGAGGAGTTCCGGAGGGCATTGTCAATCAAGGGAATGCCAAGGTATTTGGACGGAAGGGAGCTTATGTTGATACCTAGGATAACAGAGATATGGCGCCGGATCAGAGGGGGCGTATTGAAGAAAAAGATTTGGGATTTATCCTTGTTGCGGTCCAGACCTGAGGCATCTGAGAAGCTTTGGAGGATCTCCAAGAGAGAGTTGGCTTCGCGGATAGTTTGGCTTCCCATCAAAAGGGTTTCGTCCACAAATTAGCTGTGCGAGATAGGGGGGGAGATGTCATGCAAGGGTAGACCTGTCAGAAGGTTGTTTTCGACTGCTGCATGGATGGAGCGACTAAGACCTTTGGACAAGATGATGAAGAGGAAAGGGGAAAGGGGATCTCCCTGTATTACTCCTCTTGAGGGGGAGAAGGGTCGCGAGGGAACACCATTAATGAGAAGGGAGAAGAAAGACGAGGAGGTTAGATTCATAATCCAAGTCACCCAACTCTGATCAAAACCAAAATCTAGGAGCATTGCTCCCATATATTCCCAGCTTATCTTATCAAAGGATTTAGAGAGGTCTAATTTGAGGAGCATACCTGGTGTTTTGGTCTTCTACAAAGAGTGAATCACTTCATGGGCTAGGATGGCGCTGTCTACGATTTGTCTTCCCTCAACATATCCTGATTTATCCAGGGATATGATTGTCGGTAAGATAGGCTTGAGTCTCCTGGGTATCACTTTTGTAAGGAGTTTGTAGATAACATTGCAAAGAGCTATAGGCCTGAACTGCTTGGGATGATGTGCCTGCCCCTCTTTGGGAACTAAGGTGAGGAAAGTAGCATTGAGAGCCTGGTGGACCTATCCAGTGGCTCTAGAGTCTTCCAAAATTTCCCAAACCTATGTCTTGATCATCGACCAGCAATGGTGGAAAAAATCACTGGTGAAGCCGTCGGGACCAGGAGCCTTGCATTTAGGGGTGTTCTGAAGCGCTTGGTCCACTTCTTCAATTGTGAAGGGCCGGAGAATAGCTGAGTTTTGCTCCTGGGTAACAAGGTAGGGCACATGCCACGTAACCTTATTGATGGCCTCATTTCTATCCGAGAGGGGTTCTGTAAGGAGGTTTTGAAAATAGTTGATCAAGGTTGTTTCCATGTCACCATGGGAGTGAATGGTTTCCCCGTCATCTGAGATGAGATGCGTGATATTATTAGAGTGTCGTCTTTGGATAACAGTTCTGTGAAAGAACTTGGTATTGAGTTCCCCTTCCTTGAGCCATTGGATACGCGATTTTTGTTTCCATAAGATCTCTTCTTGTCTTTTCCTAGCTTCGAGCTGTTGATTTACTTTTATTTCTTGGGCTTTTAGCTCATTTGTTAACCCCTGCAGTCTGATCTGATGCTGAATCTCGCCCATTTCTTCTGATAGTTTTTTTTGGGAGTCGAAGATATTTCCAAAGGTATGCTTGTTCCAAAGTTTGAGAGTTTGTTTGAGATTATTTAACTTTTGCTGGAATCTGTACATTTTGGATCCGCGAGGGACCTCTGCCTCCCTCCACCAATCCTGGATATTTTCTCGGAAATCAGGGTGGTCAAGCCAGAACTGTTCAAACCTGAAGGGTTTCTTACTAGGTGTGGCTGGGACATCCAACCATAACTGTATAGGCCAGTGATCTGAGCCAGAGAAATTCAAGATAGTAGATTCCATTGTCGTACCTTCAATCATAAGGGAGTCAGAGATGAGGAATCGATCTAGTTTGCAAGCGATTTGGTACATTCTAGTCCTTCTGTTTGTCCAAGTGTGAATTCCATTGTTGGCCTCCAGGTCGATAAGGTGAAGATCGTCTATGAGGCTATTGAAGTCACTGGAATCCCGATCCAGTCGTCTTGATCCTCCTTTTTTTTCCTCCAGGCTGCGAATGATATTGAAATCTCCACCAACAATCCATCTGTTATACTATGTTAGACTGGATAAGTAACTCAGGATTTTGAGGAAGGCCTGTTGATCCCTTGGGCTGGCTGGGCCATAGACATTGGTCAGGTGTCCAGGCTTGTTTGAGCCTATGAGCCTATAATCTGTTGTGATGGACCATTTGGTGGTGAGGAAGTTTTCCAGCAGCATTGTGTTGGTGTTCCAAAGAATATCCAATCCTATGGCTGTACCTGTGGCGTCGATTGAGGCCGCTACCCCTTGCTTCTAGAAATAGGGAAGTAGCCTATCAATGTCTTCTAAAGTGCATTTTGTTTCCTGCAAAAGTACTATGTCTGGTTTTTCCACTAAGATCAGATCCCATAGCATTTTTTTCTTGCTACGTCCATTGAGGCCTCTAATATTCCATGAGATGATCTTCATAATGACAGGGGGGTGGGGGGAGGAGGGAAGCTGTCCGAGATCAGGTGGATTTGTCCCGAGTTTACAATAAAGTGGCATATTTCTTGTATGATCTTGTTAGTGGATTTCCTCCCCCTTTTATTTTCGTCTTTCTGAGTTTTATTTGGGTTTTTTGACTGACTACCCTGGATTCCTAGGGCTTTTCTAGCTTGAGATGAGGATCCAGCTGAAGAGTTGAGAAATACCTTGTGCACCTTCCATAGTTGATCCCTGGGTATAGTGTAAAGTTTTTGATGCCTGTAGGCGTGCTCGAGGTGCTCCAGATCAACCCCGGCTAGGTCTTGCTCCTCCAGCTCCATTTCCGCATTCCCGTCCTTTGTCTCCTACAAGTCTTGCAGATCTTGAGCCATGTCTAGGGGAGGGAGATTAGACTCCTTACCCTATGTGGGTCGTTCAGTTCCTTGGCATGCGGACTGAGGTCCATTGTCCGGAGGTGGTACATTTGGGTTTGTAGGGGTTGTGGGGTTTTCTGGTTGATCTTGTAAAATTGCAAACTTATTGTTAGTTGAGGGATCTTTACTTAATTGGGCTGGTTGTTTTCTTCCTCCTTGTCATCTTTTCCCTACTGGTTGTACAAATATGTCCTTGTCTCTGCCGCTTTCTGGGTTCCCTTCTTTGTGAGCCATATTGAGAGGGAACTCTCTGAAATAATGACCATGTTCGTGGCATTTCCTGCATCGGAATGGAATGTGTTCGTAGTCGATGGTTTGGGACCAGTACTCATCATGATATTCCAGTGTGATGGATCCTGGGAGCAGCTTGGCTATGTTCAGGTACACACAGATTCGCGCATAAGATGTGTAGCGCCACTGCTTGGTGGCTTCGGAGGACTTAACATAGATGCCAATGGTGTTGCCAATGATGGCGAGGACCTCTTCCAACCAGAATTCCTGGGGAAGAGAGTACAATCTAATCCATACCGGCGCATGGGAAAAGTCTTCCTTCTCAGGGCTGAACTTCTCTATCCAAAATCTTAAAAAGAGTCATGCCGAGTTGTAAAAGTATGGCCCCCCATCAAAGATGTGATTGTGATCCTCAAGGTTGTGGAGGATGATTGTGAAGAACCCCTTGGAACCCAGTTGTAGCTCATAGTGACCTTTTAATTTCCACCAGTGTTGTATCCATTTGATCAGATCGCGCTCAGAAGGCCAGAGCCCTAGAAATTTTCCCACCAGGGCATAGTCTCGCATGTATTGCTTATTCTCTTCTATGTGTGGTGAGATGATAACGTATTTTGGGGCCTGTGGCGCTTGTGCGATGCATTTACCCGGCATCCATGAAGTTGACGCAGTTGCAGGGATAGTCTCTTTATCTGGATCGATGTCCATCTCTCGATCCTTGAAGGTCCCTTCTGCTAGAAGCTTCGAGCACAAATCTAGTGGCGGCTCAAAGGTCGGTCGTTTCGCTCCTTCTGCAGGGTTTCCATTCACCATGGCTTGGCTATAGGAGACGCCCGTCGGCTCCCCCTCCCTGCGAGACATGAGCCCCAGCGGGGCAGTCGTTGTGGTAGCACAGTTCAAAGCGGATGAGAAGCCCTAAACCCTCGATGCAGAGCTCATTCCTGTTCGACATTTAAAATTGTGTTATTAATAATTAGATTATAATTTTTATTTGTAAACATAAATTTAAAATAAAAATAAAAATAAAATAGTAATAATACACGCACACACACACACACACCCTATCCTCATCCCTCACATACACAAGTTGTTCAATTTAGAAATCAAGAAAGGATTCCCTAAAACTTGGACACAAAGCCTCATTGCTCCTATTTTTAAAAATGGCGATAGAAACATTCCCTCTAAAACAAGACCATTATGATTAGCCTGATTTTAGCCAAGCTTTATGCAATTATTTTGGAAAAGAAGATTAGCCTTTGTATAGAAAGTCACGGTAAAAGAGATAAAGGTTAGGCCGATTTTAGGAGATATCATTCAACTGTGGACGATCTAGTTACCTTTAATATCATTACAGAGGAGTTATGCAATACTAAATCCAATCTTTTTTGTTGTTTTGTTGACTTTAGAAAATATTTTGACAGGGTTCCTAGGAAAAAGCTTTGGAATAGGTTAGAAGAGATAAAAGTTCCTTTCAAGTTGAGGGTTGTTTCAATAAGGTTGCATGAGAACGTTATTTCCAAGTTTAAGAAAACTGAGGGTTGGTCGAAAGAGATTAACTACATTATTGGAGTTAAGAAAGGTTGTCCCTTGTCCCCTACCTTTTTTAACATATACATTGACAAGTTAGAAGATTGCTTGGAAGAAGCAGTATGTGCCAGCCCTACTCTCATGGGTATATTCACCAATCTTCTTATTTATGTTGATGATATAGTTCTTATGTCAAGGATCCCCCACGATATTGAAAACCAACTAAGAATCCTCAAGGATGTTTTCTCCAATATGGGTATGACTGTTAATACTGACAAGACTAAGGTCATGATTATTAAATCCATCAATATCACTTATGATACCTTTGTATATGAAAAAAACAACTTGGAGGAGGATACTTCATACAAATATCTTGGAATCCATATTCACCACAACCTCAACTTGAACTATAAAATTGAGAAAAGGATTATTGGGGGATGGAAATCTTATTATGGTCTTGAAAACAATTGTAAATCAACTGATCTTTGGATATGTGATAAGAAGAAACTCCTCTTTCAGACTCTTGTTATGATTGTTATTATATATGGATGTGAAGTCTGGGGATGTGGTATCTCTCATGAATACTAGAGAAAGATAGAGAATATCCAAAAAAAAATTATAACCTATAATATCAAAATTAAAGGAAAAAAAAGAGGCTTCCTAAAACTACTTCAAAATACAATCGTAACCGCCTTCACCTCAAGCGAGGATGGAATAAACATTCCCATTCTTGACTAAGCTATCTGGAAATCATGGAAGACACCAATTTGCAGAATTAGGATACTATTAAAAATATCATTAAATCAAAATTTAAGGAGAAAACATGGTGTGATAAAGAGTTAGAGGGAAAAATAAAATTAAGGTATTATAAGGATGTAATCAACCATAATCTAGAATATCAAAATTATCTCTCTATTTTGACAAGTGTAAATAAAAAAATAAGCCTCTCTAAGATAAGAAAAAATTCTCACAAGCTCCATACTGAAATTGGGCATTGGTCAATTCCTAAAAGGACTGGGGTGAAAGAGTGTGTCACCTTTGTGACACTAATAAGGTTGAAGATTAAAATCACTTTCTCTTATATTTTCTAGCCTATACCCAAATTAGATCTCAATTTCAAAATATTTTTCACACTACCAACCTTCCTAACCTTTTAACTCAACAAAACTATGGTGATGTTGTAAATCTTATCTTAATGATTTTCGAGCACAGAAACAAAATTATAAAGAGATGCAAGTAATCCCTTACCCTCTTGAGGTTCGATAGAAATCTCAGTGGACATTCATCATCATCATCATCATCATCATCATCATCAAATTAGAAAGGAAAAAATGCTCAACACTCTCAAATAAATTAATATATTGTATAAATAATATTGTTAATAAAATGATGGATACAACATAGCGTTAATGCACGAGATCCAATTAGAACTCCACAGTTAAACATGATCGTTCTAAAGTATTACTGAGATGGGTGACCACCCGAGAAGTCCTAGTGCTTTTTGTGTCCATTGGATGTATCTTGGGTGGTTGGGAGGAATGGTTGTTACCATCCCCACCCAGGTTCAATTCCTTGTAAGTGACATGTGATGCCCTTAAATAGGTCTATATGATGTTCTTGTTGTTGAGACCCCAATATTGTGAAAATTCTTGGTCTCCCCATGTCCTCTCCTAGATTTCGACGAGTGAGAGGAGCTTTAGTGAACCACATAAAAAAATAATAATAAATATTGTTAATAAAATTATTAAAAAATAGATTTTTTGTTAAATAAATTAATTTGTTAAAATATTAATATATTTATTTATTTATGTATCTATAATCTCATTAAATAAATATTTTTACTAATTCAAAGATAATATAATTTTATTTTACATAAAAAAATTATATAATAATAATAATAAAACAATTTTTCTAAGTTAAATGAGTTTCCACTTTTTTTAAATAATAAAATTTCAAATCTCAAATTAATATATTTAAATAAATATTTTTACTAATTCACAAATAGTATAATTTTATTTCACATAATAATAATAATAATCTATTTTTAAGGTCACGACCAAGCCAGACACCAAATTGGTGTATGAGACCCTCCTTCGACCAACAATTTTACTGGTAAATTCTACAGAGGTATACATACATTGACGATATTTAAATGATTTGAACTTATCACCTCTTAAAAGGAAATACATGTTCCTAAAATAAAATAATCACTAAATACATAAAATCCAATATTAAAAATTATATCTCTACTACCATAAATATAATTAACAAACATGAATTAAATAATATCATTATATAATTTTTAATATATTTTTATAATTTATTAAAATTTTAATAAATTAATTTATTCCTATAATTTCATTAAATACATATTTTTGTTAATCCACAAATAATATAATTTTATTTCACATATTAAATTTATATAATAATAATAAAACATGTTTCTTTCATGTTAAAAGAGTTTGCACTTTCTTGCTAGTAGCTAAAATCTTAAAATCTAAAAACTAAGAGAAACTCTCAAACAAATTATTATATTATATTGATAAATAGTATTTACTTATTGAATCCCTAAGAGATAGAGTGGTTGGGACTACAAGATATATGTGTTTTTAAGAAAGCACTCCCCATTGAATCTCTTAGTATTTTCCTTACCCGTGATAGTCCATGGAGAAGAATTTTGATAGACAAGTATATAGCACTAGGAACAATACTATATTGGATTTGTAAACCTCAAAAAGAGTATCCAAGGGGTTTTGAATTAGTGGAAATATACAGGGGAAATCATGAAGATGGGTGTCTATTTTGTTTGTTTTATGAGAAAAAAAACTATATTTTCACAGGTTTTTCAACTTCCAGTATACAAAAGTATTTTTTTTATTTAGAATTTCACTTTACACTAAAAACAAAACTTGTGAAGAATTTTGTTAGCTTTCCACTGACTATTTTTCAAAAAAACATTATAGATATTTGATATGTCAATTTGACAATTGTTTAACATTATGTTCCTTAAACATGAAAGGAATGATAATGAGTTATTTTTTCCCCCAACAGTGTATCTATTATTAAAAAAAATAAATTAACAAACAAAATATATTGCAACAATCTACAAAGACTCTATTTTATTATGACTATAATTTTGAATCTAACAGATGAATATTATAATTTCTAGAAATTTTGAAGTTGACCAAGATGAAAACGTTGCATATTTTAAACACATGTTTTCCCCCAGCTTGTATCTATCTTAATTTTTACTTAAAAGTAAAATCTAAAAATACCCTTTTGAAAAGAACAATTTAAGGATTATGCATATATTTTTTTCTAAATTTTTCACTGTGTATTTTTAGAGATACGGATATTTCATTTTACTGAATTATAATGTCAGTTGAAATATTATGCAGTGATTTTTTAAAAAAATAAAATAAAATTAGATAAAAATAACGAAAATGAAAACAAATTATAGGAATTGAAAGTAGATTCAATTTTACAAATGTTGGTATCATTTTCAAAACCAAATTTTGATTATTTGCAGGAGTCTGCAACCTCCAAAGTTCAGGTAAGCTCGAGGGAATTCTCTGGTTACTGCAAATGGTCTCATTTGCTATTTTCCGGCTGAAAGAATATTACGGTTGAAAAACATAATTCTAATGGAATCCATTAAAATTAAACGGTTTCCTAGCTTTCTAGCCGAAAAAAAAAATTTCAGCCAAAAGATGGGTGAGAAAATTCCGTCGATCGGAAAAAATGAAAAGACACATTGTATCGCTTCATTTCACGCTAAATCGTATAAATGTGCTTTCGACCGAACACATTTAATACAATTCATCACTTGTTTCATGGTTTTCTAAAGTACCTAAACAAAGTTCCAAATCATCTTTTTCATTTTTTTTGAACAAGGTCGTTTCATGGTTTTCTAGAGCACCTAAACAAAGTTTTGAATCATGTTTTTCGTTTTTGTTGAACAATGTAATTGATATTTTGAATGCAAAAAAATATACATATTTTTTTAAGTTCAAGTTTTTATTGGAATAACAATTTATATGTTGAAATCTAAATGTTGAGCATTTTTTCAAAGTGAAGCCTTTGTTGAACATAAAATTACTGATATTATTTTTTAATTATTATTGTGAAAATGAAGTTTTTCTAAGATTATTCTGAAATGTTGATTTTGTTAAAAAATATTACAGATAACTATACTCATGGGGAACAAAAGTTTGTGCAAGAGAAAATTTGATCACACTCGAGATGAAACTCACCATAGCGATCAAAGGAAAGAGCATTATCGGATAAATAAACGAGAACATGCAAATATTTAAAAAAGAAACGATGATAATGTAAATATATATTTTCAACAAGAAGAAGTCCAACCAGGTATACATGCACATATTGTCTATATTAAAAGTATAGAATTCAAATTTAAAATATTGTTTAATATAATTGATTGTAATTTTACGATTTGATGTTTTTCAAAAAACATAAATAGATTTGTCTCATAACATCAATGAAGACATTGAAACCGAAATTGAAGCAGAATATAAATCACCTATAGGTATGTACATAAATTTATGCCCGGGTTTTGTTTTTTAATATAAACTTTAAATTGAAATATGCAGTAGAATCTATCAACATTGATGATGAAATATTAGAAAATGTTGATACTCACAAATTTGGGAAGAAATAAGCTAAGAACTATATAATATATCGAACTAAGAATATGTATAATACTGTTTTCAAAGATGAATCAGTAACAGTACAAGCTCAACTTTTAATTTGTCTAATAAAGTAAAGAAAATTAAAAGAAGCTACATCATTATTGGGTATTCAAAAGTCAACAAAAGATACAAAGATGAAACAAAATGTCTTTGACAATATAACTAGTGTATTAAAATCTTTTGGAAAATCTCGAAAAAAAGATGTCATTGTTGGACATAGAGTGATACAAACAACAATTGTTTCATCTAGCAATATAAAATATAGTTTGACACAACACAAGGAAATAATGATGGGAACGTCAAGAAAAACACTGTACAAACATAGAAAATTTTGATTGCAAATATATGCAAATGATGAACTTGGTTGTTGGACAGTGATTTCTAGACAACCTTACAAAGATAGACTTGCAGAAAATGTTAAAGAATTGGCCCGTAATTATTGGTTGACAGAATCTCATGTTTCACCACATACAAGGTATGTGTTGCAATTAATAATAACATGAAAAAAATATGAAGGACATCCAAAACATATATATCCAATGACACAAATAAAAAATTTCAATAAGTTCAAAGAAGAGCACAAAGAAGTTTAAATTTCCATCAATACATTTGTGCAACAAAAACCATGGTTTGTTAGACCCATCACTGTTCGTGACACTTGGTTTTGTCGTTATCATGTGGAATTTGAGTTATATTACGACACTTTTCTTGATTTTGGTAAAACTTTATGGCCAAGTTCACCTCCTCCTTCCACATTTCATGCTTTTATATCTGAAATTCTATGTGAAAGAGAAGGTGGTGAATTATTTTACCAAAAAAAATGTGATGGTGGAAATAAATGTGATCATTATGGAAATCTAATTTTGTTTCACTCAAAGTATCTTATTGATATGACTGATCAATCATTTTCTAATATAACAGTCAATTGGAAGAGATATGAATATATCAACAACACGGCTCCACATTCTTCAAAAGTTATTTCCAAAAGGATTGATTTGAAAGTAGATAAAATCTATGTGATAGCTGTTTTGAAGAATTTTGAGGAAGAAATTTATAAATACACCAAGCATTCACATAGAGCTTGATGGCAAGACCTACAATTCAAAAAATCTTGTGAAGTGTTTCCACCAGGGACAATTTTGTCTATAGTTAATTTTTCATAGAATTACACATTCGTTGCACAAAACAAAATACAGAGTGAATATTATCATTCTAATCAAGTCACTATATTTCTCCACATTCTATATAGACATGCTCAATGGAGTCTTGATAACATAGAAAGCACCAATGACAATCGACATTTTATTAAATAATATCACTTTTATATAAGTGATGATCGAACAAATGACACACATTATGTACAACATTGTTTTGATAAATTTTATGATTCAATGAAAGAATGCGGGATCGGATTCGATCGAAATTGGATATGGTTAGATGGGTGTGCAGGTCAGTTCAAATATTCACGATCATTCTATTGGTTGTGTCTTCTTCATAAAAAATCAAACATTACACATTGTTGGATTTTTTTTTAGACTGGTCATGGAAAAGGAGAGCACGACGGTGCAAGGGCATGTGTAAAATGAGCACTTATAAGGTATTAGATGAACCCTCATGTCGATCTATTTGAATCCGTTGATCAAGTTGTTGAATGGTGAAAAATGGTGTTAGGCCATGAAAATAATTCATCAAGGGATCTGTGCAGGTGTGTCTATATATACATGTTACACATGTACACGGGATATTTTTATTCACGTGTTCAAATTTATATTCAATATCTTCAATCATTTTCTTGAGAGATTTCAACTTAACACGTTCTTGTCTTGTGCAAGTTTTTGTTGATATGTTGGAATCTAATATGTAAATATATCAATCCCATATGAAATCAGTACAATACATGGGACACGAAAAAATGCATTTGGTTAAAAGAAAATGCTATCAAAATGTTTTTTCATTTCATAGAAGAAATGAGTCTTATTTTTGTTCAGTTTGCATAGAGGACACAAAATCCATAGAGATTTGCAAAACCAAAAATGCAGAATATGTTAAAGCTTAGAGGCATACCGAACTTAATATAAAAGGGGAAATGACACTTGCAAGCTTAGAGGAGATGGAATCAAATGAAAATATAGTGTGAGTTGATGGCGATAGAGTTTCTGATCTTGTTAGAGAAGGTAATTTTAATGTTTAAATTGTTTCAAATAACTTGTAAATGTACTTGTGTGATAATCTAACACAAACTATTTTTTGTCCAACATATCGAATTATTTGCAGGAGATGTCTTTGTCGTTGTTGCACCTGTAGACAACACTGAAAATGTGAAATATTATTTGATGTGAAGCACAAAACAAAATATGAGGTTATTAGAAAATTTTGATGAGAATGGTTTTATATATTAAAGAGGATCCATCATATTGAAAGGATATTTTTTTAAGAAACCCATCAAACCGATACTCATTTTCACTTTCAAGACTACCAATCAGATGTCATAAGTTGTTAATATAGTCATTTGGTATGTGCAGTGCACATAAAGTTAATAGAGTTTCAATCAAGAAAAAAAAAAAAGTTAGAAAATGGAAATTATCCAAAACCGATCATGAACGAATAATTGAAGATGGCATACCATTACGATTTCTTTAAACAAGTGACATGTACATTCCATAATTTTATATTTTTCATTGAAAGTACACGTATTTATGAATATCTAGGATTATAGAATCATTTCTAGTTTAGTTTACTTTCATGGTTCATTCAATTAAGAAAAGTTATATTTTTGATGAATTATAAAGTTTACCAGGCCTTATTTACAATTTCTGGGAAGAACCTATAGATTGTATCTAGGAAACCTAAAATTACCTATACTTTGGATGATTATACTTTAATCCTACAAATTATCCAAATCATATACACAAATCCTTTAATTCATTTAACCATTTTACTACATATATGATTTGCATTCATTATTTGCAATGATTGTTCAATGCTTTTTCATATGAAGAGGATAACTTGATATCAAATCTAGGACCCATTTCCATGTCATTATAAGGGACTATTGATGGCTTAGAAAAACTTTAAATACATCTTAAAAAGTATCATTAGCATCATAATCAAATAATTCAAGGTAATACATATGATTAACATCCTAACTAAAAAATTTAAAGACATCTTAAAAAGTATCAATTTTAATTATGAAATTGTGAATTTTGATTCCAACAGTGTTGATATTATATTAAATTGTTAAATTTGTGCATTTAGATTTCAATATCTTGAAGAAAATTGAAAACAAAATTGAAATTATGAACTACTTGAAAAATGTGTATGATGAACCTAACACCACTTATTTTCTACATATTAAACTTAGTTTCCATTACTTGTTTGATTGAAAAAAAACTTACGTTGAAAACGAATTTACATTTTCATTTTTTTAATTGAATTTGGAGTATATTCAAAATTCAAGGTAGTGTATGATTAACATCCTAATTAAAAATTAATAGCACTAGTGAATACTTTCATTAATGACCTAGGTGTCATAATAATGACATTAGTTAATACTTTCAATGTGCAGAGAATTGATAATTTCCATCAACCATTTTCTACCATTTTCGATACATAAACAATTTCTATCAATATAAATTTTAATGAAAATCGCTTACTTATATTAATGTATATTTTAATTTTACATATTAAAATAGGTTCTAAATCATGTTTTTATTTCAATTATTATTTCAAAGTACACATATTTTTATTTCACTTTTTCTTGAAGAAATATATTGAAAGATCGAAAAGAAATGAAAGACTAACATAACCAGTTTAGTGTTGGACTATCATTTCATTGCAAATTTTCAATAAAGAAACCAAGGATGAACATATTTCATTGTGAATTTTCAATTTTGAGTTCATAGGTTTTACTAAATTTTGGATTGATAGGAGTCTATGCCCTATCAAAATAAAGGAAGGGCCTAGATTGATGCAATGATCAATATGCTTAAATTTACAATTCGCAAATTGTTAAAGTCAATTGATTCTCACTTGAATGGAATGGAATAAAACCCATATCACCCAATGAAAACCAACTTTTACCTTACTAGTCTAATACTAATTTTTCATCACCATGGACTCAGACTTTCTTTTTATGTTTTCACTCTCTCATAAGAAACTCACATATATTTTTAATATACAATATTGTTTTTTTTTTTTCCATTCTAATATTATTAATAGGAGGCAATTGAGAAGTCTGAAACCTAACATGAGCAACCCTCTAGTACTCAACCCTCATCTTTGAGTGTCGTTTGGGGTAAGGGGATCCAAAGTGGGAAACTATAAAATTTGATGACTTGTTTGACTATTTTCAACCATATTTCCACATCTAACAAAATTTAAATTATAAGTTAGAAACTATAATTTGATAACTACCCATATCTCCCATCACTACACAA
>SNQJ01S0207170.1:0-10156 GCA_010110895.2 Picea sitchensis
TGTTTATGTCCACGGGAGTCGCGATTTCCCAATTCGCGATGTGCTTCAGCCCTCCTGGCTGAGCCCTGGTCCATGTGACCGTTACCCGTGACTGTCACCATACCTCTCGTCGGGGTTTTGGGGTATCGCACTTCCTGATGTCGAGAGTTTCTCACCTCTCCAATCCCCGATTACCGATGTGCCCCTTTCCATGTTCTAGCCCTGATGGCTATAGCCCTTGACCCATAAGACCGTCAACACATGACCTCGGTCAAAGCTCTCATCGGGGTTTCGGCATTTTAGAAGTCATCATACACATGTCTATAGAATTCCCGATCCCCGATTCTCCGATGACGGAGATCAACGGTCCAGATCTCATTCTTGATTCAATGGCTGAGATTGAGTCGCGAAATCGCATATCGCGAAATCAGGGTTTCTGTTGTAATTAAACACGGGACTTGTGAAACTCCGATTCCCGATTCTCCGATGCCACCTGTCCTCTTACTCTCCTCTGGATGTCTGACGCGTGTCCCTACGGAGATCACTGCATAGTAGGGCTTAACCCCTGCACGACTCTTACAGATCCGACGACTGTCAGGTTTTCTTCTCAGATCCTACGACTCGGATTCTTTCTCCAATATCCCGATGACTTGTCCGGGATTTCTCCTCTGCATAGTAGAACTTAACCCATGTGCTTAACCTCTACGCAGCTTCTGCAGATCTGACGGTTGTCAGCCTTTCGGGAAATTTGAATGGGATCCACTGGTCACTGGATCTCTATCTTCCTTCTTCTGTGTAAACTCTTGTTGCACGCGTTTTCTTCAATGTTGTTCCTCCTAAGATTTTTACGTCTGAATCCCCAAGGGGTTTTATCCTTCATATCTTNTCGCATATCGCGATTTCGGGGTTTCTGCTGTAATTAAACACGGGACTTGTGAAACTCCGATTCCCGATTCTCCGATGCCACCTGTCCTCTTACTCTCCTCTGGATGTCTGACGCGTGTCCCTACGGAGATCACTGCATAGTAGGGCTTAACCCCTGCACGACTCTTACAGATCCGACGACTGTCGGGTTTTCTTCTCAGATCCTACGGCTTAGATTCTTTCTCCAATATCCCGATGACTTGTCCGGGATTTCTCCTCTGCATAGTAGAACTTAACCCCTGCGCTTAACCTCTACGCGGCTTCTGTAGATCTGACGGTTGTCAGCCTTTCGGGAAATTTGAATGGGATCCACCGGTCACTGGATCTCTATCTTCCTTCTTCTGTGTAAACTCTTGCTGCGCGCATTTTCTTCAATGTTGTTCCTCCTGAGATTTTATCCTTCATATCCTGCCATCTCCGCTGTTGCCATTAATGACAACAACCATCAACACGCATTCATTGCTTGTTCAATATTTGCCAACAATTTATGCTAGTCTATTGTCCATAGTTATTACACACTGAAATATCTTGGATAGCATGACTTAACTTAGACATGATAGTCATCCTAGTCACTATCATCTTAAGTACAAAGAAGTGCATGATTTTAATCCAACAATGACGATAAATTTAATCTGCATATAATAAAGAAATAAAGTTATGCTGGAACAAATATTGAAGAGTCAAGGAGCTTTAATGGCCCCTAAAAAAAAAATTGAGAAATTTGGGGTACATTACATATGGTATCAGATCTTAAGGTTACAACACTTGGACCTCAAGGCAAGGCCAAATTAGTTTAAGTTCTATTTTTCTGTCAAAGAATAACTAACAAGTATGTGTATTGTTACAAACAGAAAAATTGTTGGTCTATTGTGATAATGGCAGCACAGAATGAAGAAGAGATCAGACTTGAAGAGAATCTTGATCAAGGACTTCTTAAAGAACCTGGGTATAACAGTGAAGAAAGTTCATCCACCTAGGTTCTGGAAACAATGAAGAACCTTATCGTGGAATTACAAGTGTTTAAAGGAAATAATGAAAAGATGAAAAAGGCACACGAGGACCAACAAGAAATAAATGAAATGTTGTTGCACAACATAGTAAGAAAAAATATCCCAAAGGACAATGACAAGGAGGAAGAAGTCAACAAAATATTCTCTAAAAATTTTTGTCATGAAACAAAACATGAGAATAGTTATTTCAAAGACACACACATGGTAGGAAAAAAAACAGCCACAGGAAGAAAAAGAAAACAAGTAAACCATCTGGAAGATGAATTCAAGAAGATAAAACCATCGAACTTTGACGGAGAATCAAGGACTGGTGAAGAGGCTAAAGCATGGCTACTATATATAAATAAATACTTCCATATTTACAATTACTCTAGTAATATGAAAGTCATAATGAATATTTATAACCTGAAGGGAAAAGAAAGTATCTGGTGGAAATACCTAAAATTGGCCAAGGGATTGAAAGAGAAACAAATGGAATGGTCATATTTTAAGAAATATTTATTAGAAATATATTACGAAAGAAAGACTAAGGAATTTTATGAGCTAAGACTGGTACAAATGACCATGAATGATCTGATAAATAAATTTATCAAACTATTGAGATTTGTACCATACATCAAGGAAGACAAAGTAAAGATACAACGATTCGTAATTTGTCTACCACAGTCGTAAAAAGACAGAACTGAATTTGACAATCCCAAGACTTTAAGAGAAGTATTTATAAAGGCTTGAATGTGCTATGATAAGTATAAACAAAGATCTCAAATTCCCAAGGCATGGAAGGACAAAAAATAAAACAAAATGAATCAGCGGAAGAAAGGCTTCCAACCAGCCCCTTTCTGGAATATTGCAATAGGGTTCCAAAAGAAATACTATCATTCCAACCCCCAGAATTATCAAGGGGGAGGTAGACCAGTTAATTTGGGAGTCAAGAAAGTTGAGGACATCCCCAGAGAACCAATAAAGTGTAGGGAGTGTGGAGAACCTCACTTGAGGAGGAACCGTCCACACTTAATTTCCACAACAAGAACTACAATCCATAATGCACAATAAGCTTATACAGTAGGATATATGGGCATAAGCATGCACAGAATTAATGCAGCTATAGATGGCAGGAAATTTGATCATCAATACGCTATCGTGGAGGTTGAAGGTAAAATTCATGATAATCACATTTCTATTTTAATTGACCCAGGAGCTAGTTTGAATTATGTTACTCCTGGTTTAGTTGAATTAAACAAGCTCAAGAAAGTAAAGCATGCAAAGTCCTGGTTAGTATAGTTAGCAACAGGGACTAAGAGAAAATTAACATATTTCATTTCTGAATGTGAACTCAACATAGATGGCCAAAGTACAAAGTTAAATATGAATATTTTACCTTTGGTATCTTATGACATAATCATTGGAATGGATTGGTTAGAGAAACATAAATTAATTTTAAACTGTTACGAAAAGTCACTCACTTACAGAGACCAAAAAAACACAGTTAGGACTATACAAGGGATCATAAAACCAGTTTTGGTTAGGTAGATATTAGCCATGCAGTTTAAGAAATGTATGAATAAGGGTTGCCAAGTTTATGTTGTCCAAGTAACTAATCTATTAGAAAAGGAAAATAAACCCAGTCTAGAATACTTTGCAGTCTTACATGGGTTTAGAAATGTATTTGTGGACGAAATACCAAAACTTACTCCAAGAAGAGAGATAGATTTATCTATCAATATACTACCTGGATCTGCCTCGATATCTAAGGAACCTTATAGAATGTGTTTACCTAAATTAACAAAACTGAAAAATTCAGCTGCAAGAACTGTTAGATAAATAATATATTAGATCAAGTGTCTCAGCTTGGGGAGCACCGATTATTTTCGTTAAAAATAAATATGGGACTTTGAGGTTATGCATTGATTATTGACAATTAAACAAGATGACGATTAAAAATAAGTATCCTTCACCCAGAATTAACGACCTGTTTGACCAAGTGGGAGGAGAAAATATCTTCTCTAAGTTAGATTTAAGGTCTAGTTATCACCAAGTCAGAATAAAGGATGCAGATATAAATAAAATAACATTTATAACATAATACAAGCACTATGAGTTTGTCGTAATCCTGTTTGGTCTTACTAATGTACCAACAACCTTTATGTGTTTGATGAATAGTATATTCAGTCAATATTTGGATAAATTTTTATTGGTGTTTATTGATGATATTTTAGTTTACTCAAAGACGAAAGAAGAACATGAAGAAGATCTGAAAATGGTATTGGAGACCTTAAGGAAACACAAGCTGTATGTAAATTTTGACAAATGAGACTTCTACCAAAGAAGAATATAGTTTCTAGGACACGTGATATCCGAAGAGGGTATTGTAGTTGATCCAGAGAAGACAAAATCCCTTATGGAATGGCCTATTCCTAAGGCTATAGCAAACATCAAAACATTTATGACAATTATCGATTATTACCATAGATTTATCAAAGGATTTTCTAAAATCATGTGTCCAATTACATATCTATAGAAAAAGGGAATAAGGTTTACTTGGTTACAAAAGTGTCAGGAAAGATTTGATAAGATAAAGGGACTGTTAACTACAACACCTATTCTAAGGGTAGCGGATCCTGATAAAGACTTTACAGTTTGCGTGGATGCAAGCAAAGAAGGCTTGGTAGGTGTTCTAACACAAGATGGACATGTCATCTATTACGAATCATGTAAACTGAAAGAAAATGAATGGAACTATGTTACACATGATTCACAATTAGCGGATGTAATTCATGCGCTAAAAATGTGGAGACATTATTTAATGGGGAGAATTTTTTTGCTACTAACCGACAATAGTGGTGTAAAGTTTTTATTCAACCAACCAGATCTTAATGTAAGGAAAGCGATGTAGCTAACCTTATTAAGTGAATTTGATTTTGAAGTAATACACATAAAAGGAAAATAAAACAAAGTTTCATATGCATTAAGTCGAAGTATTAATAGACTTTTTGAGATAAGTGTTAGCAAAGAAGAAAATGACATATAACAAAGAATAAAATTTACAAGTTGTAATGACGAAAATACATCAAAACAACAACAAAACTACAAGCAAATGCAGAAAAAATGGACAAAAAAAATTGGAGTTTGGATAAAAATGGAATGCTAAGATTCAAAAACAAGTTGTACATACCTAATGTTGTTGATTTAAAGTCAACAATTCTTGATGAATTTCACAAAAAGCCATATTTTGGTCATCCAGGATACCAGAAAATGATAACAGCCTTAATAAAATTGTTTTATTGGCCTAACATGAAAAGTGAAATAGTTGAATACTTATTTAAATTATTAGATTGTCAACAGGTAAAGGATGAACATCAACATCCAGTTGGCCTGCTACAACCTCTACCTATACCATAATGGAAGTTGGAGATTATCTCGTTGGACTTCATCACATGTTTTCTTAAGACTCAAAAGAAAAATGACTTGATTATGGTAGTGATTCATAAACTTAACAAGTCTGCACATTTTATACCTGTGAAATCTACTTATAAAGCAATTAATATCACTGAAATATTTATGAAGGAAATATTTAGATTGCATGGAATTCCTAAAATGGTGATTTCAGATAGATATGTCAAATTTACGTCAATGTTTTGGAAGGAATTGTTTGCAAGATTGGAAACTAACCTGAATTTCAGCACAAGCTACCATTGATAGATGGATGGGAAAACCGAACGAATGAATCAGATTGTGGAATACATGTTACGAATGTACGTGAGAATGAAACCAACTAAGTGGGAGGAGTACCTACACTTAGTTGAATTTATGTTACAGGATAATCCCCCTGTGGACAAGTGGATTCCCTATTGGGCTCTAGACTCCTAAGACCAAGACAGAAAGGGTGCTAACATTGGTCACTGACATCATTTTAAACCTAGCTAAACTAATGCACAGAGAAGGAGAAGAAAAGTGTACCTTTTTAATGATGTTCATCCTCGCACAGTTCGAGTTAAGATTTGATCCCAAAGCTCCTCGATAAGTCCTACAAAACAAACAAAGATAGAACAAGCTTCTTATTCTCCTAAGATTAGCTTGAAACCAGATCTATCTAATAGAGACAAGTTCATGTAGAATAAACACTACCTTGAAAGAAATAGGCCAAGAACAATTGTATATTAAGGAGAACAACAGATAATACTTACAGACCTTTGATGAAGGTGCAATAGCCTCTCCCATCTCTCCTTGTCCAACCCTTTTCTCAAATAATGCATACAAAATGATGATGCTTCAATGATATCTCCCTTATGAGATCATAAGTGTGATGCCTTCAATGTGTCTCCCTTTCACCATGAGGAGGCCTCCTTATATAGGCTTGGATAGGCCTAACCACTTAAGAGATTATTGGGATAGGTTGAGGATTCTTCTCCTTCAGTTGTGGATCTTCCCTAAGATCGAGCCTTGACTTGAGATCTGAATCCGACCAACTCTAGAGATGAGGGGGATTCTTCCCTGATTTTCTTCAACGGTCCAAAATTTGCTCAAAAAAGGCCAGCGCTCCCTCATAATGGGGCACAGAGCATTGCAACGCTCCCCCAAAATAGGTTACAGAGCAATGGCACTCCTTGACAGTGTATAGGGGAGCGTTTCCTTCCAAAATTGATTTTTTAGTGGTTTTTTCCATGGAAAAAGACTTGTACTCTTTGTCAAATGATTTCTCCTCTTCAAAACCAGTCTTTTGAGGTGTCTTTTAAGTGTTCTTGATAATTTTGTCCGAGACACAACATAGGCAAGATGACAATATGATATTTGTGACACTTGCTGTGAAAATGAGACACTTGCGACATTGGTAATGACGACACTAGGCCATCATCATAATGACCAATTTTGATGTGTAAAAAATTTCCCCCCAAAGTGTGAAGTCAAAAGACGAGAATTGATGACTGAAGTAATTTGTAGAATTTTTCGAGGAAGGATATGGACTCCGAGAACCTGGAAGAAGCTGCACACAACCATAAAACAAATATTATGACATGCTTCAAACCCAAGGCAGGCATACCTATGCTTGAGTGATAAATACTTTCAAGGTATGGCCACCATAAAATACACTGCGGATCCATAATTATATTGACAAAAAGGTATAGCCACTGAAGATACAATGTGGATCTATACTCCTATGACCTGAACTGATCATAGCCATGAAGAATACAAAGTGGATCTATGATATGAAAAGACATAGCCACGACCAATACAAAGTGGATCTATGTGACAGTATATGTGTCAATGTTCAAAATAAACTCTGTCGCAACCTGGGAAAAGTAGATATAAGAGTGATGAATCAACCCAGGGTCTTCTTACCGATCCCGATATAGTGCAAATCTAACCATTTGAATAGATTTCCTGATGTCAAACATGGAAGAAACCACTTGATTATCGGACAATGAGGTAAATCGTTAACAAGCGCGAGGGAAATCACCATTGATGACAATGACTGCCAAGGTACTCTAGTACATTCCAAAAAATGTGAATGGACGAGCTAAATTCAAACATCTGTGGAATAATTTGATCAGAGGTCAATGATATAAACCCACTTTCAGACATGAGGAGGCATGCCATTGAGGCATGTAGGTCCCAAGGTACTAACTGGTTTGTAAGTCTAGTTCTTGAATAATGTGTTGAAGTCGACAGGAACAAACTCGTCGAAGGAGGGCCTTGATGTATATCCCATTAACGACATGAAAGTGACAAAGATATGTAATTGGTGGATCAAAAGAACATGGACTCAAACGGGTATTGAAAAAAAAAATCATGATGGTTGACTCTTGAGACAGATACTTCCCTTGAACACTGAGGCACGACAGTAGAAACAAGACATGGAACAAAACACGATGATGCAGTGGATACTCTTAATTTCATCGGGTGACCCAAAGGAGTAAGAAAACTCAGAGGATTGGTTCAATGGAGAGGTTCAATGGATTAAAATGTATGCAAAGACAAAGTGTCATGTTCGAGGGTGACCATAAAAGTTACTGGTAATGTTCTCAAAAACTGCTTGGCTTGCTTCTTTCAATTTTTTCCCCAATCCAAATAGACAAGTACCTCTTTTTTATTTAATGAACTTGAGGAGGGTAACACATACTCGATATAACTCACCTTTAGTAGGTCCCTCTTCCTTTGTTTAACGAATTGGAAAAAGAAAGGGTTCGGTCCCATATGGGCCCTTCAATGTATGATTGTTTAACGAGTCTAGAGAAGGTAAACTCAGTGGTTTTTCATGTTTAGAGAGTCTGAAAAGAACTTAAAGACGACTCTAGTGTTGTCCTTTTTCATAATGTTAGTCTCGCGAGGCCGAAAAAGAGATAAATTATCTCTCGAAATATTCCCTTTAAACCTTTTAACGAGTGGGAAAGGAAGAAAGATCACTCAACAATATTTTCACATTTAGAGAGTCTGAAAAGATATTAAAGGAGACTCTAGGGGGTTCCTTTTTCATATAACCTTTACGAGTCCAAAAAATTTATAAACGTATACTCATTTGTGTTCTCATGTATTTTCGAGCATGATAAGGAACAAAGACTAAGCTTAGTATTGGTTTCATTTTTAGAAAAGCTTGAAACAAAATTAAACTATGATTGTAAATTCCCAACATAAATTGCCAAAGGTAGGGATACCCAGGGATGGTTGGTACTCTGCCCCTAGCTTGAAAATCTAGTGTCATTACTCCAAAATGATCATCAAAGGCTGGAGACATGCCCCCCCAAGATTCAATTCATTCACCAATTTTGAGGTTTTCACCAATTTCTATACTGGATGGAGAAAAAGGATAAGGGTGGATGAAATGAAGATTCAAATACGATACCTAACGAAAGACTTGACTCAAAATCTACGAGATTTGGTGAAATAATCGACCTGATAGGAGAGGTGATTGTTTCATTTTTTAACTAGCTTGACACAGGAAAAGAACTATGCTCAGGGTTTTGGGTTTAATTCCTAGACTTCTGTTTCATTTTTTTAACGAGCTAGCTACAAAGAGGAAAACTATTCTCATAGTCTGTGTTTCTTTTTTTAACGATCTTTCCACAAAGAAGAGAAACTATGCTTGTATCCTTTGTTTCATTTTTTAGTGAGCTTGCCACAGAGAAGAGAAAACTATGCTTGTGGACTCTTGTTTATAAAGGATTCCAAGAGGATAACGCTCTGGAAGGACACCAGGTCAAGGGACAAATATCGATCATGGATTCCAAGATATCTTCACTGGATGGAAGAATAATTCTCTGGAAGGAACACATGTCGAGGGTCACGATAGGGGTGAGGACATTAGGCTCCAATAGCCCTACCAAATATATCACCATGTCAACTACTGGATCCAAGTCAACAGAAGTTGAAGTCATGGGAGACAACGCCACGTCATTGACCTGTGACATGGGTGATACCGACTGCACATAAGAAACGTTTAGTGATTTCATTGGGTTGATGGTCAAGTTGGGGCCAACAAATGAAAGTTTATCAATAGTCACCATTCTTCCATCATGCAAGAAAGATATCACATGAAAAAGAGTCGACACAATAAATTTCATGGCATAGACATAATCTCGTCCAAGGAGTAAATCAAAATCCAAGGGGTCTTGGACTACCATAACATCAATAAAAATAGTTTTCCCTCCCAAAGTTATGGGAAACTGAGGAAGGATCCGTAAAGGGTGACTAGTTCTTATGTTAAAAGTAAATATAGTCTGAGTAACCATCACAAGATGAGGATAGCCCAAATATTTCCAATAAATAGAGGACAAAATACTAATGGACGAACCTTCATTTATTAATGTATCATGAACATCCCGACCAAAAACTTTTACTATAATCTTGAAAGGAATGTGGGAGGTAAGACGGGGTCTAGTTAGCGCACCCCAATAAAAAAGGATGTCCTCATTACTTGGAGGGTGTTTCGTAGGAGAAGGAGGAATTCTCCCCAACACGGTAGATTCTGTATCAATGAGAAAAACATGGGCAGTATCGTGTTTAATCTCTAGAGGGAGAGTAGGATCAATTGATAACGTCATCAAATCGACCACTTGGGTTTTATTTTCTAATGGGAGAATGGGGTCGACAGGGGGAAATGGATCGACCACTTTGTCAACTATTTCAACTAAGGATGTGACCAGATTGACGACATGATCAACTGGATTGACAGATGAAGGGACCGGAGAAACCACTTTGGCACTCGTTAGAGGAGGAGTGGGATTGACCACTTTGGTACTCTTCAGAGG
>SNQJ01S0207171.1:0-12396 GCA_010110895.2 Picea sitchensis
ATATTTAATCCCAATTTTTGAAAAACTCAAAAAATTCTCGTGGCTTTAAACATGACCTTTTAAAAAATCATGCGAATTAATTTAAGGAGATCGTAACTTTTGATTTAAAGGAAGTCACCGCACCTCACACTACCACTGGAGTGCGGCGATCTTAAAAGGGTCTCTGCACCTCTCGATATACTTGGAGTGCAGATTTCTTGAAAGATCTACGCACTGTTCCTCAACCCTAAACCATGGCGATTTCAATATTTTTGCACCAGGGTAAGTCTAGGTAATAAGACGTCGCACCCTTAGAGAGGAGGGACGTACGACGATGTAGAAATCGATACACCACACACAAATGCTGTTGCTCCTCCAAAAATTTGACGCCCTCTCCTCTAGCCATCTCTGATACCACTTGTTAGAATTGCAAATGTAGAAAACACAATTCACATATGATAATTAATAATCACACAGATAAGAAACACCAAGATTTCACGTGGTTCACCCAAACGTTGGGCTACGTCCACCAAGCATAGACATCGATTGTCTTATTATTCAGATCATGGAGATTACAACAGACTAGCAAGTTCTCACTCTGTCTCTCTCATTTGCCTCTACATGCTTACATGAATTTATATACATTCACAAGAAACTGATTATTAAATGTAATCCCTATCCATATTCTAAATTGATCCATTTAGTTGCAACCAACTTAGAATAATAGGATCCAAATCCATCATTGGAAGAATTTGTTGTCACCAAATCCCAACAGAAATAACCTATCTTGTTATAAGGCACAAAATGAAGTGAATCAATTTCTTTTTCGGTTTAGATAAGAAACTTACATAGATGATGTCTGGAAACATAAAAAAGATAAACTTGGAATTGGGAAGACAATAACCTGGTATAAGATAAAGGGTTTCCAATTGGATATTGATCTATTGGGTAGAATTGGAGGTGTTTGCCTCACGCTCTAACGGATGCGTGTGCCAATGAAAAAAAGAGATATATTCCCGATGCACCATGCCTCATAAGAAATGATACCATAACGATGAAAATATAATAGCTTGTTTTGTCATTGGGCTTATCCCCAACTCTTAATATGATTTTTAAATGGATTAGCATTACTACAATTGTTTGCTTAAGTACCAACAAACAACTCAACCTTGCATATGAAGCAAGTTGCTCCACGCAAAGACAAACAAGAACTCCATATACCTCAGTTGGAAATGTGCAAGAGATTCATGTCCAAGCTCTGTGATGGAGGTATTGATATTTTTAAAAGAATTTTATTGTTATTATTATTTTGTCCCTTTTAAAAATACACCAAATAGTTCCTTTTTATAATGAAAAATTTATGGGCAGCCAGCACCATTTTCCTATATAAGCAAGTGCAAATTGAAGTGGGCTATACAATTTTTCATGAGTTTTCTACCACTATTGTTGTTAGGATGGAGGGAATATTCCCTTCTATCCTCATAGTAGCTCCTTGAATACTACTTGTTCTTATTATTTTAAAACATTGTAACAACCATTTTTGAATTTTAAGTTTAGTCTTATTTCAAAGTAACTCATTGAATTCACCAAAGTCAATTTTTTCTAGTGTAATTTATCTCAATAACAGTTTTTTCTACTATAATTTATCTGAATAACAGTTTTTTCTACTGTGTTGTGGTCGACTTAATTCCGAACTGGTGGGTGATTTGGAGGTCGGCTTTAAGCTTGGGAGCCCTAAACGATTGCTAGAATAGCCAATCCTTGCTCTTGTTTGATGTATGCAAAACTAAATGCATATATGTTTGTCACGGTGATCATATTTTCAATATAATTTGACATGTGGAGACAAAACATGATATGTTCTCTAGTTTTCAATCCTGTCGTGTAAGCTAAATAATAAACAATACGATTACCAATTTGATCGGGGATTTGTGTCTTATTAAACCTTTAAACTGAGGTGCGGGCGGTGACGAAGGTCCGAGTTTTGCTCAAAATGAAAATAAAAAATATATTTAACCAACATCCTTACAGTGGTATCGAAAATATATTTAACAAGCAGCCTGAGTAATATACGGTTCTTTGTGGGCTGGAATAAATGGACAGTTCCTTGTGGCCTGGCATAAATGCTATGTTGTGTAAGATTTGTTAAATTGTAAAAGCACACTCCATACTAAGCTCATAACAGTGACCGTTATAGATTCTTGAAGATTGAATTAGCTGCTTAGCAACTATTTCTCTTCTTGTTTGAATATATCATATGATGATGTGTTGGGTTTGCCAATTATAAAAACTTGATTGTTTTGTTTAAAAAGTTGAAAAAAATAATATAGTGTTAGCCTAAATTTTTTTAAGGGTGTATTAGTGCTTTAGCCCGTTTTAATAATTAAAATATGTCATTTCAAAAAAACCTAAATTTATTTTGGAGTTGAGTGTTTCTATCATATGTCTTCATAAGTTGATGGTTTTTTGAATAGTAGTTTTTAGTGTATAGTGGAGGTTTTGCGTTAGTAGAGATTGTCCTGACAAGTTTAACCATATGCCAAATCACGTCTCCAAAAAAAACTGATAAGTTTAACCTTATGCCAAAAAAAAGGATGAGAGTTTGCCCCACCAATGCCAGCAAGCTGCCCGAACAAGCCTGCCACGAGATCTACTGGGTTTCTAACATGACAGCTATCAATTAACTTACCAAAAGAATTAAAAATGGTTTCATAATTACACATTTGAAAAAATAAGAAAAGAAAAGAAAAGAAAAAGTCTTATTTCATAGATCAATGGATTCATTTCAAGTGACTTGGTTTATATATAATTGATGGGTAAATTGTCTCCATTCAATGTGTTTTGGGAGTTGTGAAAGGCTATAATCATGTCAAAATTAATTTCAAATCTGGAATGAAGTGAAAGGTGTAATAACACTATCAATTTATTGACCAATCAAGGGTCATAAAAATACTAATTTTGTTATATTGAAAAATAATTTTTTTATTTCTTATGCTTAACATAAAATTTATACACATTTTTTAAGTCAACAGAAAACTAATATGAAAATCAATGTTAACTCATTACTATATACTACCTCAAATTTTAAGGAAAATATTTTTTAAATATTTGTTTTCTGGATTAAGTATTTTAATATAAAAGATTTTAAGGAAAATATTTTTTAAATATTTGTTTTCTAAATATTATATTTTAATTGATTATTTTAGGGTTGAACTTAATTATATCATTATTCTTCCATATTAAAAAGTTCAATTTTATAGGCAGTGGCTTCGGCTACTTGTGCTAATGGAAAAGATGTAGAGTGCAAAGTTTGAGATTGAGAAGTTCAACGAGAAGAACAATTTTGAATTGTGGAAGGTCAATATGCAAGATGCACGATCTATTCGTGTAATAGGGAGTGGAGAAGGCACAACTGGGCAAGTCAAAGAGGCCCGAATCTATGTCAGACGAAGAGTGGGAAGACAATGATGCGAGAGCACTCAATGCTATTAGTTTGTGTTGGGTTGACGATGTTTTGTTTAACATTGTTGCAAAGAAAACAACAGCAGGGTTGTGGACAAAGTTGAAAATCCTATACATGAAAAATTCATTGACGAATGAAATCTTTCTGAAAAGTAAATTGTACAATTTGTGTATGAAACAAGGTACACAAATAGTTGACCACTTAAATACCTTCAATACTCTTTTATGTCAGTTGACTAGCATATGAGTAAAATTCAAATATGAAGATAATAAAATTACAGTATTGTGTTCTTTGTGTGAGTCTCGGGATCATTTTGTCACCTTTATCAGTTTTAGCTCATCATAATTTATTGAATTTGATGATATTGTGGGAGCTCTATTATCTAAGGAAACAAGGAAGAAATCAAATTTAGAAACCTCAACATCAGAAGTGATAGAACTCAACATCCGAAGTGATAGTGGCTACAGGATGATCTAAAGAAAGAGGGAAAAATCATAGAGGTACTTCTCAATCAAAGTCAAAAGGAAAGAAGAGTAAGCTTAAGTGTTGATATTGTGGCAAATATGTGAACCTTAAGAAGGATTGTTGGAAATGACAACATGCCTCCAAAGAAGACTATACAAAAGAAACAAAGGAAACAAATGCAACCGAGATAAGTTCATTTTTAGGTTCATGTATGACTGGTGAGGTTTTATCAATTAGTAATTTTTCAAGTCATGATCAACTTTGGTTATTATATACCGATGCGTCCAATCACATGTGTCTTTATAGACACTGGTTATTTTCTTACAAGTTTATAGATGACGGAGTTGTTTATATGGGAAATGATATTTCTTGTAAAATTGTTGGAATTGGTAGCATTCAAATTAAAATCTATGATGGTTCTGTAAAGACATTAATTGACGTGAGGCATGTACATGATCTTAGAAAGAACCTAATCTCTTTGGGAGTCCTATATTATGGATTATACAAGTGTACATTTCAAGGTGGAGTTATGAAGGTATACAAAGGCATATTACTGGTCATGAAGGCTAAGGGGATCAACAATCTTTATCAGCTAAAAGGAAGAACCGAGTCAGATCATGCAGCAACAATATCTGAGAATGTCGTTGATTCTACTTGACTATGGCATCATTGTTTGGGTCATATGAGAGAGAAAGGACTTAAGGTACTAGTAGATCATAAGTTACTTCCTATTTTAAAGTCTTTGAATTTAGTTTTATGGAAACATTGTATTTATGGAAAACTGAGTAGGCAGAAGTTTAAAAAAGGAAGACACACTAGTAAACGTATCCTTGATTACATCCACTCAGATGTTTGGGGACCATCTCCTAATTTTTCTTATGGAGGATCATCATATTTTGTCACTTTTATAGATGATTTCTCTAGGAAGGTGTGGGTTTATTTGTTAAAAATAAAAGCTGATGTATTCACTGTTTTCAAGCAGTTTAGAGATTTCATTGAAAAGAGTACAGGCAAGTCAATAAAATGTTTAAGAACAGATGATGGTGGTGAATTTACATCAATGGAATTTGATAAATATTGCAAGGAGTCTAATTTGATAGGAATAAAACCACTGCCTATACTCCTCAACAAAACGGTGTTGATGAATGCATAAATAAGACTCTTCTAGAGAGAGCAAGGAGCATGCTTGGTAATGTCAAGTTGCAGCAGAAATTTTGGGCAGAAGCAGTGTCTACAACTTGTTATCTAGTAAATCGATCACCATCAATAGCAACAGGATGTAAGATTCCAGAAGAGGTATGGACAGGTCACCCTTGTGATTATCCAAATCTTAAAGTTTTCGGTTGTGAGGCCTATGCTCTTATTCCTAAAAATCAGCGTTCTAAATTAGATACAAAATAAAAAAGGCTTATCTTTGTTGGGTATGGTGATGGTATTAATGGATACATGTTGTGGGACCCTACTTCCCACAAAATCACCATTAACAAAGATGTTATATTTGATGAATCATTACTCATAAAATCGGATGTAGATGCTCAAATGAAACAGGAAGAAGTACCACAATCTCAGCAAATTCAGTTTGAAACTCATTTATCTATAGAAGATAATGAACATGAAGAAGCTTATGAAGATGTTCATGAAGAAGTTCCTGTAGAAGAAAATATGGATGGATATAATAATCAACAAAATATGGATCAACCACAAACATCCCTAAGGAGATCTACATGGATCAGGAATCATCCTAGAAGGTATGATGATTGTGTTTCATCTATTTCTTTAATTTCTAATGAATGAGAACCTATTTTTTATAAGGAAGAAATGGAGGTATCTGGTAGTGCTAAATGGAAAGTAGCAATGAAAGAATAGTTGGATATTTTAGAAAGGAATAGAACATAGAACCTGACAGAACTTCCAAAAAACAGGAAAATTGTGGGTCTACAAGATGAAGAAGGATGTCGATGATAAGGTAGAAAGGTATAAAACAAGGTTGGTTGCAAAAGGGTATTTTCAAAAAGAAGGTATTGATTTTCATGATATTTTTTGACCAATTGTTAAGCTTGTTTCAATTCGAGTTGTGTTAGCATTAGTTGCATTACTTGATTTGGATTTAGAGCAACTAGATGTTAAAACAATAGTTTTACATGGATATTTGGATGAGGAAATTTACATGGAACAACTAGAAGGGTTTGTTCAGAATCACAACAAATTTTTTGTTTTCAAGCTCAAGAAGTCATTGTATGGTATGAGGCAGACTCCCAAACAATGGTACAAGAATTTTGATTCGTTCATGATGAGCCATAATTATACAAGAAGTGAGTATGATCATTGTGTTTACATTAAAAAGTTTGAAAATGACATATTCATTATTTTGGTATTGCATGTTGACGATATGATTTTAGCAAGAAAGAGAATTGTTGAGATCAACGGGTTAAACGCTCAGATGGATAGGACGTTTGATATGAAAGATCTAGGAGCAAAAAAAATGGTAAGCTATGGTTATCACAATAGAAGTATGTAGAGAAAATACTTTTGAGGTTTTGTATAAACAATGTGAAACCAATATCAATTCCTTTGGCTTCCCATTTCAAGCTTTCTTCAAGTTTATTTCCTAGTACAAATGAAGAAAAATAATATATGTCTCGTGTACTATATGCTAATGCAGTAGGAAGTTTGATGTATGTGATGGTGAGTACACGGTCAAATATTTCACATGCAGTTGGTGTTGTCAGCAGATACATGAAAAATCCAGAAAAAGAGCATTGGGCAGTAGTGAAGTGGGTGCTTCGGTATTTGAGGGGCACAAGTAATTACTGTATCACCTATAATAATGATAGTGATTTAATCTGTGGATATGTTGATTTAGATTTTGCAGGTGATTTGGACAAGAGGAGATCAAATTCATGATATGTCTTTACTCTTGCAGGTGGAGTTGTTAGTTGGATGTCAAAACTTAAGACCATTGTTGCTTTATCCACTATAGAGTCAGAATATGTAGTTGTTTCACATGCTTGCAAGGAATAAATTTGGTTAACAAGTTTACTGGGTGAGTTTGAAAGGATGTAGGACAAACTAAAATTATTCTGTGATAGTCAAAGTGCTATTCATTTGGTTAAAATTCCACCTTATCACAGTAAGACAAAGCATATTCCTGTTAAATACTATTTTGTAAGACATGTTGTGGATGAAGGTGGAGTGACTCTTGAAAAAGTCCATACAAAGAAAAATTGTATTGTTAGAGAAGTTGCAATGGTGTTTGGCTTCTCTTGGCTTGCACAGAAGGTGATGAATAAATTAGGCATGATATATTAGGTAAATTGTTGTTAAGATGGAAATTGTTAAATATGCCAACTAATATTCAATATATTTTGGACATTGGATTTGGTGGCTCCTATTTTTGACATGTTTTTTAAACCTATTCTACCAATTTGATATGAGCCCACATTATGATGCTAAGTGAAATTTGTATTTTATTCACATTTGTATTTTATTCACTTAAGCTTATTGAAGAAAAAGAAAAAGGTTTCAGAGGTTGGCATTACATAGTGGGTCAAATGGTTTAAAAGTCTGCATATTGTAGTTGTTGTATATTCTCCCTTGAACAATAATAAAATACCAATTATCATTGCCCCGTGGAGGTTAAATCACTGTGTCAATTCTGCAATTTATCTCTCCTTTTCAGCGGTTTCAACGGCATCGTCTTGTTTAATATTTACAATTTATCTCTGCTTTCAGCTGTTTCAACGACATTGCACAGACCGCTTCCTCAGGCTTAATAAGACAATGCTTTAAAACATATTGGGGAATCGGAATAATAAATTCAAATGAAGTGCAGAAATAAATTGAAAATTGAAACTCTTTTTCAATGGAGGCCAAGGCCCGGGATAGTTTTGTGTTGTTGCACCGCTTTATCAAATTTTATTATAAAAATTTAATGGATGTCTTACAATTTTTAAAACATTTTCCTGTCGGCTTGTGATTCTCGTGGGTATTGGATTGATGCGTGTTTTAATATATAGTCTTAACGAGGCGGTCTATGATAGAATCACTGAGGTCGGTGTACAATTATTATAACTCTTTAAGTGCAGTACTGCTTACGTTTTCAATTATTAATGTTACAGGTAGTAGCAGGTATTTTCAAAGGTGACCCTTTCTATCAAGTGGCAACACCTGTTTTCAAAGGTGGCCCTGTATGTCAACTCATGTGATCAGTTATGAGTGAAAAGGATTTTGAAATCTTATAAAATACTGCATCAAGCCTGCATGCGGCAATTATGGAATCTGGTAAATGATTTGCTCTTTCCACTAATTATTTTGTAAGTAATATTATATTGTCATAATAATAAAAAAGGCTTGGATTTGAAAAAAAAAGAGCACAAGGGTTTAATATTTTTGATATTTTGAAACATTTTGATTCTTAATCTCATCTGAAGGTCCCATGCAATTCCGTTTCTGAAATCAACTATACCCACACATCCTAAAGCGTGTTTCTACAATTTTGTTTAGACAAATATGCACAAAAGAGACGATAGTACGTCAGAGCTGATTGATCCAACATACTCTTAACTAGAAAAATGATATTGTGAATCGAGCCTAATCATGATCATATACAAGCTTAAACTTCATATACGATGATAATTAATTACAAGAGAGAGTCCTCAATTTATAGGATTGAGGAGGCCCAACAAACACCTTTAATATTTGTTGGGGAGTTGAGAGAATCTATGTGAGATTAACTCACATAGTTGTCTTGTTTAGAATAGATACAATCTCAACAAACACATGAACACTCTCCTATAAGAAAAATGTAGGGAGGAACAAAAAATAACAAAGATGGGTCATTAATAAGGTACCCATGTACAAACTTTCATAATTGGAGAAAAAGAGAAAAACTTGTAGGAAAAAACTCCTCTCCAAAAGAGAGAAAAATGTCAATGTTGAAAATGATATTGGAGTTGAAATTGAAAAAGATTCCACAAAGATGCATTGAAAATAAAAAGTATGAGGCTTGCGGTGGTTGAAAGCTCCAATCAGAAAGTATGACCAAACTCTAAAGAAGAAGGCCAAGTAACCTCAAAGAATATGGTTGAATTTTGAACCTAAAGAGGATTGGTTGCAGAGGCACTAGAATGACAAACACTAACAACCATCACATAAGTGCTCTAGAAAAATAGGTGTTGGTGAGGAACCAATACAAAGGCTTCGAACATAAGCATACACCATCAACCATCAAAAGATCAATGAGGCTTGTGAATGCTTAAAACTCCAAACATGAAGTATGACTGAAACTCTAAAGAAATCCAGTTAACCCCACACTGTTAATGCCATCAAAGATCCATGTGGAAAAACTTCGCAAGCAAAGAGACCAATCCTTGAGATGATTCCTAACTCAAAAATCCTAGACAAAAACATCATATAATGAGTGTCCTTATGGACATCGATCCATCTCATTAGAGTGCATGGGTCAGTAGCCACTGCAATTGCCGAGTTGAAATAGGAATCAGTTCTTGAAACGAGGGTTACTCTAAAAAATAGTTAATGTCGAACAAAATAGTGAAGCATGAATAATCACCTAAGGAAGCATTGCACATCATCCCCCCACAATGTTGAACTGATTGGAAAATATGATGGCAGTGGATGTCACAACTCATGTCTAAAGTATGGAGTACGAGATAAAGTCACCAAAGATGCAAAACAACGTAAGAAAGAAACACTCTAAAGTGGAAATCTCCAAGATATTGTGAAACAAGGCCATGCATGGAACAAATTGATCTAGGTGGATATTGGTGGCCACCAACCTATTCCAACTCGCTTGTCGTGTCTGTTTCTTATTCAACACTTTCTTCTATACTGCTTTGTAATTGTGAGATCTACACTTCTGGGGATGTATGAATCCCCACACATGCTCCAGGTGTATATGGGTGGCCTCTCTCCTAATCCAACTAGCTTATTTTGTATGTTTTCATGTCAACACATGTTGTTGTACTTCTAGGGCCATTTTGGGGCCCTAAACGTTGTTTTTTTGGCTCTCCATAGTCAAACTATAGACATTGTTAGAGTTGGATGGAGGAATGTGTAGCTCTCTGAAATACCTTTCCAACGCGCTATCACACGCCTAAAACAGAGGTCGTATGCAAAAGTTATGACCCTTGGAAGTTGAGGTACCAAATTACACCAACTTACCCATAAGGCCCACATGAATTTTGGCGTTTCACCTTCTAGGGTTAGGTTTATGGATGCCTAGGGTTTTGGAATTCATGAGTAATATCAAAAAGGCCTTTGGAGCCTCATTGTAAGGCATTCTTTTCATATGGATGCACGTAGCAATCACATCTCTTCTCAAAGATAACTACCACCATTCGAGCAAGTGTTTCAGTTCTGCAATTTTACAGTTTCAACCTATTTCACTATTTAATAGAAGATATTGTTCAATGGATATTTGTGTTATTCTTCATATCTCTTTGTTTATTGTATTCATTCTATTATTCAGTTCGTTCCGCTCCTAAATCTGGATCAGTGGTATCGGAGCGGTCTGCTCTTCATTTATTTTTCTTCGTGCATGTCCCCGATAAGATATGGGTACAAGAAGTTGGAACTCGAACCAATCGAGCCATTAAAAGATCGGTTGCGCCGAGCCCGACAACAACCCATGGGAGATGAAAATAAATATGATGGAGCAAGAGATCCTATTAAAATGTTTCTCGAGGAATACCTCGTGCGATAAATAAATGAAATGATGGACAAATTCGCGCAGATCCTTTGATGGTTGCCCACAGGAGAAGCATATTCATCAAGCAACAATGAAAACCCATTCAAGGTATAGGTGAATTTTGATATTCCATTATTTGAAGGACTGATAGATGCGGATGCTGCAGGAGGTATTTACCTCCACGTGTAAACCTGACGAAAATAGAATACTCCGGGAAGCAAAAAGAAACCCTAATGAGTTGGCTAAAAACCCTAGAAGACTTGTTAGCTCAAGAAGATAATTTATATTGGGTTATTAGCCTCCAAGAGAAGAAGTCGTCCATAACAAATAATAATATACTGAACAGACAGATACCCAGAATGAGAATTCGGCCCAGGTAGTTAGCTAGAATTACTATAAATACAGGAGGTCAGTCTTCATTCTGGCAGGTAGTCTCAGAATTACAGAGCAACACTTGTATGCACTGCAGTGCCTAGTTTTGTGCGCAGGTTTGGAGAAGAGCTGCCTATGCAGCTGTTGCAGCTAGCAGTTACGTTTTGGCTTGGAATATCTCTTGGCTAGGGTTTGGACTATCTGATCAACTCTTTTTGGTGCGCTACCCTTTGTGTGGCTATCTAGCCTAGGGTTTGCTTCCAGAGTGATTCTCTATCAAGGTTAAGGTGCTCGGAGGGTGGCTTTGGCCTATGGTTGGGTGACAATAGAGATATTGTCAATGGTAAAATGAGCACAAACATTATATTCTAACAGGTTATGGGCCCACACATCCTTCATTCAGTCTAACCACTGGAAGGAAACATAGTCATAAAGATATTGAGCTCGTTGAAGAACGGTCGCTAGGGTTTCTAGCAGGAGCAGTCACCATAGCACTGCCGTTGGGGTTACTAGCAGGTGCAGTTGCAGAAACCCTAATCCTCTCGTTGAGGCACCTTAAGTGAAGGGATTGACCTAATATCTAGATAGATCAGTGTGTCGTAGCCTAGCGCATCTCTTGGTACTCTCAACAAGCCAAGACGTGAAGTTTGAATTTTTGGTCAAATCTAGGGTTGACCAAGTCAAAGAAACCATGACTTACTCTATGAAGTTAGAGAACAAGTTAGATGGAGCTTCTAACTTCAGAGCGTGGAAGACAAGGATTGACGTCATCCTTGCCAAGAATAAAGTGTTGGATATCGTGAAAGGAAAGATCGTGAAACCGGAGTTTGAAGAAGGAAAAGAGAAAGAACCACATAACGTTGCAGCTATGGAGAAGTTCAAAGATGGTGACATCAATGCCATGAGTATCATAGTGGACTCTATCAAAGACCACTTGATACCCTACATCTCCCATCTTGAATCATTGAAGAAGATGTACGATGCCCTAACAAACCTCTTCTTCATTAACTCGAAATTCAAGATGTAGATGCTCATGGAAGGCTATGGTGTCTAGAACATTGCAAAGGGAACTGAACTGAAACCTGATGCGGCTACAAGTGCGACAGCAACACAAATCCAAGATTGGGAGAAGCGCAAAAACAAGGCAAAGGTATTGTTACGCATGTCCGTTAAAGATAGCATAATTCCACATATTAGAGAAGCTACAACTTCTGCTGCAACATGGACAACGCTTAAAGAATTGTATGAAACTAGCAACACAAATCACATTTTGTTCCTGAAAACTAAATTGCTAGGCATTAAGATGGATGGAAATGAATCTGTTATTTCATTTTTGGGTCGTATTAAAGAGGTGAAAGACAAGCTAGTAAATATAGGGGAAATTGTTTCCAACACTGATCTGGTCACTATT
>SNQJ01S0207171.1:12406-27391 GCA_010110895.2 Picea sitchensis
ATATAGTATGTATGGAACAACCAAAAGGGTTGATTCAAGATCACAACGGTAAATTTGTTTGCATGCTAGATAATTCATTGTATGGCCTATTAGTACCTAGGCAAGTATACAAGAGGTTTGAATGCTTCATAGTGAGTCAGAATTTTCCAAAGGGTAGAATTGAATATACAGTTTATAGTACATTCACAGTCTTGATGTTATTTGTTGATGATATGCTCGATGCAAGACGAAGCATGGATAAAATCACTAAGAAAATGATTCAAGTGGACAGGACAATTCAGATGAGGGATCAATGAGCAACATAACAAATTATGGGCATGGAAGTATACAGAGATGGTAATGGTAAGCTGTGGTTGGAGTTCAATATGAAAATTCTAAAACCAGTTTTTATCCCTCTTGCTTTCCATTATAAGTTTTCTTCAAGCATAGGTCTTATCTATAAAGAAGAAAAGGTTATGTCTCGTGTAAGTTTAGTAGGAAGTCTGTTGTATGTGATGAAATGGTTAAGACCAGATGTTTCACATGCTAATGATGTTGTTAGATATGTGACAGATTCAGGGGCTGTAGTGAAATGGGTGCTTCAACGTTTGAGAAGCACAAATGTCACCTATAATGGTTACACTAAGATAGTCTGTGATAGTTGTAATGTATATTTTACAAGTTTTTTGGATAGGAGGATATCTATCACTAAATATATCTCACAACACAGTTGTGGAAGACGTGTTGGAGGTGGAGTGACCCCTTAGAAAATCCAAACTCGTGCAAGTCACATAGGTGAGATCATGAAACTAGTTTTATTAGAGAAGCTGCAGTCATGCTTGGCTTCTCTTAGCTTGCAAAAAAGGTGATGAACAAAAGGAAGGAACAAGGTATCAGGTTAATTGTTGTCAAGGTGGAGATTGTTGGGATTTGGCGACAACGAATTCCTCCGATGATGGATTTGCATCCTATTATTCTGCGTTGGTTGCAACTAAATAGACAAGGTTAGAATATGGATAGGGATTACATTTAATAATCATTTTCTTGTGAACGTATATAAATTCATGTAAGCCCGTAGAGGCAAATGAGAGAGACTGAGTGAGAACTTGCTAGTCTGTTGTAATCTCCATGATCTGAATAATAAGACAACCAATGCCTATGCTTGGTGGACGCAGCCCAACGTTTGGGTGAACCACGTGAAATCCCCATGTTTCTTATCTGTGTGATTGTTAATTATCATATGTGAAATGTGTTTTCCGCATTTGAAATTCTAACAATTTCTTTATTACGTATATAATCTAGTATTCTCCCATTCTTTATTTAAGCATTTTATTATTTGAAACTAGCTTGCAATACTTACCCTTTAAAATATCCCTTTAAAATAAAGAGGTAGCCTCACTCCATCCTCCCAATTGATAGCTTGGTAGTCAAATTCACCTTTCCCAAAAGATTGGCATCTAATCCTTTATGGTTGGGGATGGGAATGGATACCTCTATGATAGAGGACCGCCCCACTCTAACGCGTGAATTAATAACTCGGCTCTCAAATCCACCTTTCCTGAATGATTGACATCTAATCCTTTCTGGTTGGGGATGGGAATGTATACGTCTTTGATAGTTGCCATTCCCTCTATCTTGGCCTGATGTTGGCCCTTGACCAAGTTTTGGGAGATTCTTGGTCATAGCGATCTATTTTGGGACTTCGACAGCCTGTCGAAGGAGGAGTGCAAGACAAAGCGAAGATCAAGGGATCTCGGCCCACTTTTGGATCCTTTTTGCGTTTTGGGGGATAATGTAACAGTATTGGGATGTCGGCCCATCAGTTTTACCCATGTTTAGCCTATTTTGCAAAGTATAAATAGAAGGCTAGGCAATATAGAAAGAGAACTAGTAGGTCGGTGTGCTAAGTGCTAAATGAAAGGTTAAGTGCTAGTGTGGATTGTAAGGGCTTTTCACATTTTGTTTAAGACTTGCAGATTTGAGTGCAATTCCTTGTGCGAGACTGTAGAAGGATTTGTGTTGTAACGCAACGAAGAAGGATCTAGCAAGATCCGCAGATCTCCTATCCTATGCAAAGTAAGGCTTTGATGGCTCTGTGCTTGTAACCGATTGACTGAAGACAATAAAGAAGAAGAGTTGGTGGATGTAGCCCTAGGGTGGGGGTGAACCACGTAAACACTGTGTTGTCTTTCTTTGTGCCTATCTTAATATGTTTATGTCTTCTTTTGATAAGTGTTTTAAGATGATTAGATAGATCTACTTATGATTAGTGCTAATGATGTGTAAGAATATTAGATCTGATCTATATGAATGTGTTGAGTGCTTGATCTACTAGATCCAAACTATCTATTGATGCTAAGTGCTTAAGTACGTTAAATCAGTGTGAATGTTGTGAAGCCCTGTTTTATCAGCAAAGTGATTATTGATTGTATATTGAGGAACTGATGGTGCTAAGTGTTTTATTAAGTAGTTCAATCACAGATATGTGTCCCAGCTAAGGTTGCAGACAGCTGAGTCTTGCAACCACCCCTTCCTCTACCTCGGGTGAGACTTCATCTGATTCATAGGTGTTGTTGAAAGGGCCGGTAGTTAGGGCTTTGTTGGTGTGTTGTTGTAGCGTTGAACCTTGGGTCTACCCTATGCCAAAAAATGGTTCTGTTGTCGGGACAAGAATCTTCTTGAGGGAATGTCAAGGTGGTTCCCATCGAAGACAAAGATTCAAAAGTGGATAGAGGATCAAGAAAAGGACTTTGTTGAAGCCTAGAACAAGAACCCTAATCTTAGTACAGAGGATTGGTTGGAGAAATATATCTTCACTGATATACACGGAATTTTCTATGGGGGAATCCATCAGGAGCTATACGAGTGGCTAGCTAGATTAGTAGATACCCAGTTTGAGATCCGATCTAGAACTCTTGTGGTTTGGACATCGGAGTTGATCAAGAAGGTCAAAAGAGTTGATAACGTCATATCACGAGTAGTAGATCATTGTTTGGATAGCACCATTGGAGGGTACATCACAGAGTTTGTTGTTGACATAATAGAATCATACAGCCAAGCCGAGAGATACTTCTTCAAGGGACCTAGAGGAAATTTTTTACAATTCCTGAAGTTGATATTGAAGATGATATTGCATGAGATGAACATCTTGAAGATACAGTAGATTGGTCGAATCTAGAAAGGCTAATGTTCAAGAATTCGGACAGTGACAACAACACAGAAGCTGGACATACGCGCATTAGGAGAGTGTTCCGAGAAGTTCACCTTGCAAACCTGTTCAAGCAGAACTACGGGGACGAAGGTTTCTATAGTGGAGAAGAGGCAGATCTGATAGATGGGGAGCATTCAGAACCTGCTGGGAGAGAGGAAGGGAAAGCTAAAGAGTTTCGTCGGGGAGAACCTGAAACCTCAGAAACTGCGCAGACCATCGAAGTAAGTACTGTTGTCCCTCCTATTGATTTAGTAGTATTAAGAAACTAGAGTCCTCAGAGAACTGTCAATAGTATTCCACCACGTATTCAGTCAGGAACCTTAGGAAGATCTATGGAAGACGAGATGAGGCTTCCTATCTTTAGGGGAGATGGATCTGAAGATCTTGATCAGCACTGGCTCCTATGTGAAGATGTATGGAATATTAAAAATGTCACTGACGAAGCTGTCAAAAGAACCCAGTTTAGTACCACTCTAAGGGATCGTGCATTGAGCTGGTACATGAAGCTTGTTCAAGGACTTACATAGCCTAAGCCACTTAATCAGATTAAGAATGCATTGATTGCAGAGTTCAAGAAACCCAAGTCCGAGTCGCAATGTATTATAGAACTGAAGGAGATCAAGTAGAAGGTGGCCGAACCTATTTGGGAATTCGATTAGAGATTCAAAACCTTAACAAACCAATTGACTTTTCAAATCCCAGATGAACAGAACAAAGAATGGTTCATTGTTTCCCTCTTACCACACATCAGATTCCCTATGATGCAACAGAAGATTTCTTCACAGTCTGAGGTGCTGGAGATCGCCATGAAGTTAGAATCATCCCCTATGGGAGAATCTAGCTCAGGTATGAGTCAGATATTGAGTCAGCTGACTAGTTTGTCTCTGCAGGTCGAAGATATGAAGAAAGACAAGGGAAAAGATAAAAGAGAAGACATATGTGTGTGTCAGATGCATATCAAAATGCCATGACAAGGAAAACTATCCCTTATTCAATGAATACTTGGCTTCTGGAGCTCCGAGCCCTTTGAAGAAAGTCACCTTACCTTGGTGTGAGGTATGCAGAAACAGACATCGCCCTGGTGAGTGCTACTACATGAAAAAGTATGTTCAGACACCTACAAATTTGTACTGTACATTCTGTAAGTCTGTAGGAAATGATGATAGGGATTGTAGGGCTTACAATCTCATGCATGAAAGGTCGAGAGACATATATAGGATTCAAGGCAAAGTACAGCAAGAAGGAAACACTACGCAGTATAACTCTCCTGGGAGAGGAAACTTCAATCCTCATGGTGGATTTAGAGGAAGAGGATGAGGAGGAGGAATGGGTCGAGGCTAAGTACAGATCATCTGTTATAACTGCGCACAACTAGGACACCTTGCAAGGGATTTCCAGAACCCTTGTACTACTTGCATCTACTGCAACTTGTTTGACCATGTTATAAAAGATTGTCCTGTGCTGCTAGCTAAGATTTAGGAAAGACAAGGACCTCAACAAAACCCACAAGTGAAACTGATATATGATGAACCTCGCGGGGAAGACCCTAGAGTGGTTGTTATAACCAGAGGAGGTGTTTTTATAGGAGAAGACAGACTGACCCAAGGGAAGAATATAGAAGATTCAGGAATCAGGAAAGCTACAGAGAAGAAACAAATGTTTGATACAAAGAAAGAAAGACAAATGTTTGAGGAGGCAAGAAAAGAATTCAGAGGAGACCAAGGTTCCTCATCAAATACTAGACCAGAAGTGATATAATATGGAATGCCTCTGGAATTTGATCAGTCTGCTTCGCCAAAAGAAGAAAAAGAGGTAAGTAAGCTCATGGAATTTTTATATGCTTGCATGAAGTTCATTCAGGATGAAAGCGTTGTACAAGAGTTACAAAATTTAATCAGACAATATGAGATAGGAAAGATAGACCCATTACTGAATAGGGAAGTACACCAAATCGGTAAGAAGAGAAGGACAAATAAGGAATTAAATTTGAATGCTCAAATAGGAGAGTATGAGATAGATTATGTAGTCCTTGACTTAGGGTCGGAGTTCAATGTCATGACGAAGCAAACCTGGGCGTTGATGGGAAAAACAAAGTTGATATATTCCCTTATCAGGCTTAGGATGGCTAATCAACAAGCTATAAGCCCTTTTGGCAGATTAGAACATGTCCATGTGGACATCGATGGAGTAAGAATGTTTGTAGATTTTGAGGTAATTGAGATAGTTGACGACGACTGCCCTTATCCTACGCTGTTAGGAATTGATTGGGCCTTCAATAATTCCACTGTGGTTGATTTAAAGAAAATATTTATGACTTTTGAAAGATATGTCCTTAGGTTCATTTCACCCTTAGATCCGGATGAAGGTCAACGATACACAGAGCCCATCAGAGAAGAAGACCGAGCATATGAACTAGAAAACATATACAAATTAATAGCCAGACATCAAGATTACATTAATCCCATAGCCGATGGAAACTTAAGCTGGCGAAGTGACAGCGTATGCTCATCAGACTCAGAAGAAGCACTAGAGAATTGGAAGAATAAAATGTATGAAGTATCTACAAGAAGATGTGCTAGAATAACCAACGAAGTTCGTTGAATCGACATAACAGTAAGTAACTTACCCACCTTTGATGGTCTAAATCCTTTAGAAACCTTCTTATTGGACTTTGAAGAGAGTGTACCAATGCAACAAATACTGTTGGCGATGGATGAGGCCCTGAAAGCAACCCCAGCAAGATGGTGGGGGACACACAAAAACAACATTACAGAATGGGTATAATGTTGTACCTTGATGACATCACGGTTCTCAGCACAAGTAGAAGGCTACGAAGTTCGATACACAGGTCGAAGCTACCCAAAGGACCATGTGAGAAGCTGTGAGGAAGCCTAGAGAAACATTCATCAAGAACAATGGGTACACAAATTCATCAACACACTGGACACAACACCTATCAACTGGTACCTTCAAGCAGAGCTGCACCTCATCACTATAGATTGGAAAGGTATGACTCAGAATTTTGTAACTAGCTTCTTATTTGAAGGTCAATATCCCTCAGTAGATAAAGCACTACGATTGTCAGACTGAAAGTATTTGAGGAGGCCTTTAGCCTCTCTTTAGAGCAAGAAGAGGACGAATGAACTGCACCTCTCCAGAAACTACAAGGCTGTTACAACATCCATGCTGATGAAGACGATGATCCGAGGAAGGTGAACATCACAGAAACAAAAGGCCAGAGAGATGTAGAAGGACCAGGAGTTGAGTTACCATTTATTAGACAACCGATCAAGATTAAGAAGGTCAATATTGGAACATAACAGACCCTGAATCTTGCTAATATCAGAGATTATTGGGATGCTGCTATCATTGACAAAATTACAGAGTTACTGCATGAATATCAGGACTTGTTTCCAACCAAGTTCACTAATATGAAGGGCATTAAAGGGCCTATGGGAGAGATGAGGATCCCTTTGAAGCCAGATGCAAGACCATTCAAACAGAGACCTTACAGACTGAACCCTAAATATAAGGAAAAAGTGAAGATTGAGCTTGACAGAATGCTGGAAGCAGGGATTATAGAACCTGTCGAAGAGTCATAGTGGATTAGCCCATGGTGGTACAAGACAAAAATACAGGAGAGATCAAGATCTGCGTATATCTCAGAAAGATGAATGATGCTTGTTTACATGACCACTTCCCTACACCATTCAATGAAAAAGTGTTAGATAATGTGGGAACCCAGGAAGTATATTCTTTTACAGATGGATTTTCAGGATACCATCAGATCCGAATTGCCAAGGAAGATGGCCACAAGACCACATTTGCAACATAATGGGGGTTTTATTAGTATACAATGATGCCATTTGGATTAAAGAATTCCCCAACCATCTTTTCCAAGGTGGTGGTCGAAGCATTCAAGGAGTTTTTGCATAAATTTATGGAAGCATACTTTGATGATTGCACTGTTTTTAGTTTATTAAAGACTCATATTGAATGTCTAAGGCTAATGTTGGATAAATGCAAACAATGTCAAATTGCCTTGAACCTAAAGAAATGTATTTTCTTGTCACCATTTGGAGTTATGTTAGGTCATATTGTATGTAAGCAAGGATTGCTGATAGATCCATCCAAAATTTCCATTATAGTTGATCTACCCCCTCCTACTTCAATCAAACAGTTGTGCACTGTGTTGGGACACACTAGCTACTACAAGAAGTTCATTAAGGGATATTCTTAGATTACATCGCCCATGGAGAAGCTATTGAAGAAAGATCGTCGGTTTAGTTGGACAAAAGAATGCCAACAGAGCTTCGATACACTAAAACATAAAATGGTTATTGCGCCCATTCTGGTTTTCCTAGATTGGACCAAGGAGTTTCATGTGCATGTCGATGCGTCTTCCATTGCTTTAGGAGCAGTGTTAGCACAACCTGGTCAAGGAGATATTGACCACCCGTTATCCTTTTCTAGCAGGAATTTATCAACTGCTGAGATCAACTACACTACCACCGAGTGAGAAGGGTTAGCCATGGTGTATGCACTGCAGAAATTCCACCACTACTTGCTGGGAGGGCACTTTAAAATGTTTATTGATCACTCCGCGCTGAAATACCTAGTCAAGAAGCCAATGTTGGGGGGAAGGATATGCAAATGGATTATGTTATTTCAAGAATATGACTTTGAGATCATAGTAAAGCCAGGAAGAATGAACAAAGGTCCTGACCACTTATTGAGGTTGGAACATGGAGAAGAGCCGACCAGTTTAGAGGATGCACTGTCGGATGCATAGCTACTGGCCATTAGAAATATTGATGACCACTTCACTGAGATAGTCCAGTTCCTATCAAAAGGAATGACACCTGCTGAATATACAATTCCTCAGACGAAACATCTAGTAGTGTGCATTGTAGACTTCTCACTCATAGCTGGACATCTATACAAGATGGGACTTGATGAAATATTGAGAAGGTGTGTTATGGAGGCAAAACGACCACTGATCCTCGCAGAATCTCATGAAGGTGTCGCAGGAGGACATTATGCAGGGAAAGCAACTACGCAGAAGGTTCTTAGAGATGGTCTTTGGTGGCCTACCTTACATAGATATGCTAAAGACTATTCCAGAGCCTACGATGTATGCCAAAGAGTTGGGAAACCATCCAGAAGAGATGATATGCCATTATCCCCACAACTGACCCTACAAGCATTTGATAAATGGGCCATTGAATTCATTGGACCTATAAACCCATCAGGAAAGCATACATGACCAAGGTACATAATTACAGCAATAGAACACTTGACCAGATGGGTCGAAGCAAGAGAAGTTAAGGACTATAGTGCAACTACAGCTGCACGCTTCATATTTGATGACATCATAACCAGGTTTGGATGCCCAAAGATCCTTATGAGTGATCAAGGAACACATTTCATCAATAAGACAATTAAATCCCTGACTGAGGAATTTGCAGTCCACCATCAGAAGAGCACACCTTATCATCCACAAGCAAATGGGGCAGTTGAAGAATTCAACAAGATCTTCGAGACAACGTTCACGAATATTTGCAGTGTGAACAAGGATGATTGGGATCTAAGAGTACCAGCAGTACCTTGGGCCTATAGAACCACTTGTAAGAAGCTGACAATGCAGACACCTTTTAAGTTGGTATATGGTCTCGAAGCTATTGTTCCAATGGAATATCTGGTACCAAGCCTAAGAATTGTTTCCTTTACATATATGGATGACTGTGGCGTTGTTCAAGAGAGGCTTGCATAGTTGGTTGAATTGGAGGAAGATATATTTATTGCAGGATTCCATTAGCAGGTACAGAAGGAAAGAGAGAAGGCATAGCATGACATGCACATCAGGAAGAAGGAATTTAAACAAGGTGATCTAGTATTGGTATATGACAGCAAGTTCATAAAACATCCCAGGAAGTTTAGAACGCATTGGCTAGGGCCATCTCAGATCGCTTATGTTACAGAGGGAGGAGGTGCACAATTGAAGACTCTGAATGGGGAGTGGAAGGAAGGTTTAGTGAATGGGAGCCAGTTGAAATTGTACTATGACAACCCGTTGCCCCGCAGTTCCCAGTAAACACAAGAAGAAAAGGGTCTAGGTACCAGGTGCAGTTGAAACTGGGTACCAGACACAGAAAAGAGAGTCTTCACAAGGGAAGGAGAGGAGGCATTGAGAAGAAATGAGAGGCTGCACTGCGTAGTCTGGAATCAAAGTAAAACAGGAAGATAAAGATCTAAAGTGCCTCTGGACGAGTCACAGTTGAGTGTTGGGGGCATGTTGGCCCTTGACCAAGTTTTGGGAGATTCTTGGTCATAGCAACCTATTTTGGGACTTCGACAACCTGTCAAAGGAGGAGCGCAAGACGAAGTGGAGATCAAGGGATCTTGGCCCACTTTTGGATCCTTTTTGGGTTTTTGGGGATAATGTAATGAGATTGGGATGTCAGCCCATGGGTTTTACCCATGTTTAGGCCTATTTTGTAAAGTATAAATAGAAGGCTAGGCAATGTAGAAAGAGAACTAGTAGGCTGGTGTGCTAAGTGCTAAATGAAAGGCTAAGTGCTAGTGTGGATTGTAAGGGCTTTGTGCATTCTGTGTAAGACTTGCAGAGCTGAGTGCAAGTCCTTATGCGAGACTATAGAAGGCTTTGTGTTGTAACACAAGGAAGAAGGATCTAGCGAGTTGTGCAAATCTTCTTTCCTATGAGGAGTAAGGCATTGATGGCTCTGTGCTTGTAACCAATTGACTGAAGACAATAAAGAAGAAGAGTTGGTGGACATAGCCCCACCCTATGTAAACATTGTGTTGTCTTGCTTTGTGCCTATCTTAATATGTTTATGTATTCTTTTGCTAAGTGCTTTAAGATGATTAGATAGATATGCTTATGCTTAGTGCTAATGATGTGTAATAATGTTAGATCTGATCTATATGAATGTGTTGAGTGCTTGATCTACTACATTTGACCTATCTATTGATGCTAAGTACTTAAGTATGTTATATCAGTGTGAATGCTGCAAAGCAATGTTTTATCAATGAAGTGATTATTGATTGTATATTGAGAAACTAACGGTGCTAAGTGATTTATTAAGTATTTCAATCACGGATCTGTGTCCCAGCTAAGGTTGCAGACACCTGAGTCTTTCAACCACCCCTGCCTCTACCTCGAGTGAGACTTCATCTGCTTCGCAGGTGTTTCCAAAAGGGCTGGTAGTTAGGGCTTTGTTGGTGCACTATTGTAGCATTGAACCTTGGGTCTGCCCCTGTGCAAACACCTGACCTTCACCCTTCATTCGATTGCAAATTTTGGCATCCAATGCCCTGCAATCGAGATAGGGATGAGGCCATATTTTTAGTATTTCTGGTTGGAGCTATAATCCCTATAGCTATATTCATATTGCCCATATTTATTGTTGGAGCTATATTTAAATTGGTAATTCATGCTAGGCATTGCAACTAAGGTGATTTTCTATTATTGGGTATCTTTTTGTGATGTGCAGCGATAGCCATGGAGAGGAGGTGAGGAGGTCGCGAGGCGAAGTGGGGAGGTTTCTACGCAAAACTATGGACTTTGAAAGGGTGACACATCAACTATAGAGCGTTGATGTGCAGTGTCACTTTGAACCCAGAAAGATATCAACCCATCAATCAATATGAATGTTAGTAGTGAATTAATATTGGTGTCAGTTCATTGAATATGGTTGGACGTGGTTTCTTAATGATTTTTTCATAATTGCACGGGAATTGCTTCTAATATTTCTAATATCTTTGAAACTCATTCCTAATTTTTCGGAAGTTTAGGAACTAGTAGGGAAAGTCCCCAAGTCGCTAAGAACTGTTTTGGGAACCTGGGAGCTTTTTGGGAGCTTCAACATCAAGAAAATGGGAGCTTCAGAACTAGTTTCAGAAATAGAGAGCTTTAAATTAAAATTTTATTAAATTAAAATGTAAATATTTTTAATATTTTCATTATATTTATTTAAAATATCACTATAAAGCAAAGACTAAACAACACTAAATATTATTAAGTAAAAAAATTTAATACTACTCACTTTATAGTTGTGGATATGGAAATTTTTTAATGCATGCCTGTTTTTCTTCAAGCCCATACTAAACATGAAAGTAGAATAAATCAATACCCTATCCATGGCAAGTATTTGCTCTAGTTTGTTGTTGCTATCAACCAACCATATCATTGATTTTTATTGTATTTCCAAATTACAAGAGTATCACTATTTAGCTTTTTCCAATCAGAACAAGAATAATGCTTCAAATTTACAAAGATGTTTGATGTTTATATATGTAAAATTTAATTTTTAAAAGATGTTTAAACTTTATATATGTATTTTCAATTTTGTTTCTCATTTTTTAATCAAATCTTTATGGATGTTAAACTTTCAATATTGTGTTAAATATATTCATATAATTATTAGTACAAATTAAATTAGTAATTTTGATATTGTAGTTGTTACTTGTTGCAGGAAGAACAACTTTGTCTTAGATTAATGTTGTCTTGGATTGACCTTCAATTTTATTAATATATATTATTGTCCATCCCAACTTCACCTTTCCTATTCTCAAAACTCCAACAAACATAGGAGTTTTTAAAATTATGTACTTGAAAATTAATTATTTCATCTAAAAAATACTCAAAAATATTTCATATACACCAAGGTAATTAAATAGCATCACTATCTTTAAGCCAATGAAAAGTTTGAGACATGAATTTCAAAAAATAGAATATTATTATGGTTTTAATTTTTTTTATTTTTAATAAAGATTTTAAAGAAAACTTAGAGAAAGCAACTTGAAATGTTAAATTTCAATGTCAGTGACTAATAAGAAGCACTCAACTTAACAATGTTCTAAAATATTTTTAATATAATTTAAATCTTATAATAATTTATTTTTATTGACAAAAATTGAAAGAAGGGAAAATATAAGTTGTTAATTTATAATAATGTTTTAAGTAATAAATGTTGAAAATGGGAGATGGGAAAATGATATTTATTCAAGAAATATTGAGAAAAAATATATATGTAATATTAAGTTGTTTTTTTAGTTTTTTGATGTGGGAGTATACATATTGAAAAAAGTTAATAAGTGGACAAACTTAGTGTCGTAATATGAGGTTAAAAAGAAGAGAAAGAAATGCATGATTCATGATTATTTTTCAATGGGATATATATGAAATGTACATTAATATGTAATATTAAAAAATTTAATTTCCACATGTGTAATTTCCATTCACTATGTGAATAGAAAATGTGATTTTTTGTTTGGGAAAAAAGGGGATAAACTCAACCTTTTTTTGGTTGAAATTCCTCAAATCTAGTAGGAATTGGTCCAAAAGTTATATTTTCATGTGATTGATGGGAACTTTAACCATGGACTTTTATTTTGTGAGTTAACTTAAATTCATAAAAATGAAAATATGTTACAAGGCAGACAAGCACAACATGAATATTTTACATAGAGACAAAGAAGTTGCATGGTCACTAAGTGTTGTAATTCATCATTTGCATATCTCTTTTTTCCCTATTTTTTTCGAACATCGATCCACCCTCTTGTGTTGACATAATGTGGTGGCTTCTTTTTAGAGAATAAATCACTATAGGGAATCAAAAGCACAAGGTTGTTTGGATAAGGAAAATATATGCTTCCTTATCTTTGTTTGAATTGTCCAATTCATGGAGGTGCTTTAAACCGCCCAAGGGATTAGATGGAAATAAGGTCGAATTTTTCTCCACAACACTACCATGGGAGGGAGGGGGAACCAAAATAGGCTTCTTTGTTTTAACTTGGGCCACTTTCTTTATTGATGCTACCTAAGGTTTCTCTTAGTGTTGTTTAGACACTAGAACAAGCCTCTTTTTCCTTGTTGATTGCCATCCTTTATAATTTCTCTTAAAGCCATTGGATGAAGAAGCGACAAGAGAAGATAGACATGCATCGTGGAGGTGATTGGTTTGCTGGCATGATCTACATTTGAAAGATGTGTTTTCATAATTCAATTTTTAAATAAAAGTGAGATCCACCCATTCTATGAGCATCCGGTTAGCTCGTAAACCCTTACTAAGGTCCAATTCCACATAAATACGAGCAAAGGTGACTAGCCCTTGCGCAATCCAATATCCATCTACTTTGATAAATTGACCCAAGGAATTTGCAATAGCTAGAAGAAATTTCAAAGACCACAAGTTAAGAGGAAGATTTGGAAGTATTACCCAGACCATAGTTATTGTGATAGTCATCGTGGTTGGATTGAACTCTAGGAACCAAGGTTGAAAGGAGAGGCCCACTCTTCCATAGAACAAGGGTTCTTTATCAAACACATTTTAGCAATCCTCCACAAATTTAAACTTACATTGAAGAAACCCTTGGAGCATAGGAGGAGCCCATAGTTGGTAGTCCAATATTATTTATGTTGTAACATAGGTTAAAATTCTAGATAGGGTTTAAATTTTTTTAATATAGGCATTTTTTAATCTCTTACTAGATGTTTCTTAGCTTTCCCTATTTTAGATTTTAAAATTTAGTATAAATTTTAATTAGATGAGCTCTATCAAATTAGGTTAGTATTAATTTTCATTAATTTAGGTTTATGTTATGTTTAATAAATAATATAGTTATATATTAAACAAGTGTTGCATGGCAGCATAGTCTCTGCCAGGTTGGAATGGGAGTAAATGAGACCGTGTACAGACACGTGGGTTGCAAGTTGCAGTACATGTGGTATCCATGCAGAATTTATTATTCCCGAATTAGTTTTATTTGAAATTTATCAAAAAATATTAATGCCTGGTACATCAACGAAGGTTCCTAGTATCTAAGTTTGATAGTGCAGGCAAGATTTAAAAGGAGCATGGACAAAAAGGCCAAACATTTCACATGCAGTTGGGGTTTTCAGTAGGTATATGGAAAATCCAGGTAAAGAGCATTGGGCAACAGTGAAATGGGTTCTTCGGTATCTGAGGGGCACAAGTGATTACTAAATCGCCTATAACAGTGGTCGTGAGTTAGTCTGTGGATATGTTGATTATGATTTTGTAGGTGATTGTAACACCCTGTTTCCCCAGTTTGTAAAAATAAATGGACTGGCCCAGAACTGTGGCAAACTCAGAAATGTGAATATGTGATGTGAATGGACCTTGTGGAAAAGGTCGATGAATGTGAATAACATTATGAATTTATATTGCAGGACTGTTGAGAGGGGATGTGCTGAAAAAGAGACCACGATGGCTGTAGAAAGGCGGTGGAAGGCACCTGGAAAGGTGGCGTTAACTTCCACCGAGAATCAATACCGTATTTGGACTCCACTGGCCCGGAGAACCAAAAGCGGCTCGCTGACCCCGAATTAAATGTCTCGCAGGCTGGTAGGCAGATGGCTCCTCAGGAGTTAATGAGGGATGGGGAGGTGAACCGCCCATCCATAGAGCCGTCAGGCCTGACCGACGCAAGGGAAATCGCGCCACATGCAACCTCACAAGAGGATAACGCGTGGGGGAGAAGCGATTGAGGGGGACGACATGAGGGGGAAAAGAGAACTCTGGCAATATGCAAAGTGAGTGATAGCAGATAGGAAGGAGAGTAACCTTCGCTCCTGGTCACTGACAAATAGAGATGCAGTCTCACAGCATTGTGGTCTCAGCTCGGGGGTGGCTAGTGGTAAATCCGCTGGGAGTCGTTGAGCCTACGGTTGGGTGGAAACGAGCACCCCTCTCAGCAGTTGCATAACCCCTGATGTTATTTCTGATAAGTGTTTTGCCTCTGGCATCTTG
>SNQJ01S0207172.1:0-16296 GCA_010110895.2 Picea sitchensis
CCTTCCAAGTTGGATGCAGTTGCAATTCTTGATTCTTTTGTTTTTGATAAGACTAAGGGAAAAGTTGTAAAACAATCATTCAAGAAACGGAAACTACTAGGAGTTCTTGAACTCACAATTACCATTGAGACACCATTGATGGCGGACACAAGAACAAATTCGATTGCCACAACATCTTTAGGTGTCTCCTTCTCACAAGCTTCAGAATTTAATACACGGAATATGACAAAGGAAATCAAACAGTATAAGCTAAAGGATGAAAATCTGGAGCAAGAAGTATTACATTATAAAGTAGACATGATCAACTTAGTTGAGCTCAAGGTTTGTGCCTTCGAACTTCAAGAGGAACTCAACACTGTCGAAAAGCAAATGTATACTAATCTGAAAAAGTTCCAGGATCATGCCACCCAGTTTCTTACTTACCTTGAAAATGTCGAAGACAAGAAGATGGTATTGTATGGAGTGCAACTTAGCATGGATGGGTTAAAAAAATGGCAAACAGAAGAAAATGATGCTCCAAAAGACTTGCCAAGGATGATAGAAAAGAAAAATCAACTAAGTTATGTAGCTCTGTCAAATTGTCAAGCAACATGTACAACATTAGAGAAAGACATTACTGTGTCTGTGAATAATTGCAAATGTTGATATCTTCCTGCTGAAAAGGTAATTGAAAGATGCCACCTGCCATCACTTGGAGACATGGGCGCACCAAGACCCATGGTAGACATCCTGAACGAGTTGTAAGAAAGCATAAGAATTTGAAATAAAGGAAGCACGATTGGAATGACTCCAAAGATTACCACGTAAATCCTGAAGGAATACATCGCTGGCCCCTCCAAAGAGATAAATTTAACCAACTCTTTCCTAAGCACATTGAAGAGAGAAATGAGGCCCATGCCAAGAGAACTAGTATCTTATGAAGTTTCCTTTGAGCAATTATTTTTTAGATGTATCCTAGGCATCTTATCACAACATGAAGTGTGGGCTGCTTACATACAAGATAAAACACATTTTCGATTATGACTATAGTGTAAAATAAATTCTAATTTATAATAGTCTTTAGGAAAGAATCAAAAAGAGAAGTTGAAAAGTTATAACTACCAAAAGGAATCCAAGAAGACACAAGAGGCAGTGATAGAATAAAAGCTTTAAGAACTCATCGACTTGCTATAGAATGGGCTTTTGGCTTATTGACAATTTGTAATCTCTTTGAGAATTTTAATGGTAAGAAGCTGCAGGGCTGATTTTGAGGAGGAACACTGGTGTCAAATACTGTGTATGCCTGGGATTTTTTTGCTGCTATGCTATTATTGATATCGCTGTAAGAGTGTATTGTTCTATTGATGACTTTTCTTCAATGAATAGTTTAATTCTTGTTTTGTCTTCTGAGATGTTTGCTTTGGGATGGTAAATGTGAGATTGTGAATGATAATATAACAATAGACTTCTCTATTTTTTTTCTTTCCTGTTTATGCTTATATGTTTCTGTTTTCTTGAATAGCTTTTTGTTCCAGAAATGTTAACCAAAATGTGTAACTAATCTCATGTTTACTAGTTAAAATCTACTCCTAGCTAGGATAGGTTAGATAAGAAGCATTCATCATCTTGCATCTCACAACCAATTCCACATCCAATAGTAACAGCTACTGGGCCAGAAACCGGATGGGTTCCCTATTCCAAATGGTGTGAAGTCTGATTGGGACCTTACATCGGGGAGAACCCCTTGTTGTTGAGCAGGGCACTTTGCTCTCGATAACACAACTTCGACAGAATCATTTGAAAGAGAAACAATTGTGATTAACTACATCTCGAGGACCAGGAGGTAATACCTGTTATGGCAACAATGGCTAGGGGTGTGGTTGGTTTTTGTAAGGTCGCCCTAAGGTGAGTTTGTTGAACTGATTATCATTTGCAATAAGATTGGTTAGAACTTAAAAAGTTATTTTATATATATCTCATTTACCTCTTGGGGGGATTCTCTCTACTTTCAGTCTGTTTAATTTATTCATGTGTTCTTCTACCCGTCATGAAGTTGCAGGTTTAGATATTACCATGCTAACACGAGGGACGAGGGTCTCTAAAGCAGAAACTAACAATATCGCAAGAACTCCTAAATCAGGAATCCTATTTAAATTTCATTACATTTATGCCCCTTCTTTTTTTGGCAGTTTATCATTTCAGTATTGTCTTTGTGAATGCATGTACTTGAGATATCTTATTTTTATCAACCTGAAATTGTAGGTAATTATACAAACCCTACGAGATGGAAAACAATATGGCTGGCAATATCCTGTCTCCCATGTCTGTTTCTGGCCGTTTTCCTTATTTTCTGGCTTGAGCATGCAATTGTACAGTAGCAAATAAATGAAACGGTTAACTAAAAAGAACAAAACCTAATATTCTGAGTAATGTAAATGAGTATAAAATATGTTGTCTGTGACAAGACAAGGGATTGCAGATAAATGAATTACCAAAGGAATTTTCTTTTTGGCTAGGTATGCTATTGAGTGTATATCTCATGTGCAATATTCATGGCATCAGATCACTGTAGATGAAATTAGAAATGTCATGTGAAGTAACAGGATAAGAAAATAACTTGAAAGGAAAGAAGTTGCCCTTTAATATTTGCACTTGCTAATAGGCTTTTCCTTTGATCTCCTCTGTTCAATTTTTTAATGAAAAGATATATTGTCTTTAGGCATGGCTTATATTATGTATTAACTGATTAGCATATGTTGATAAAGCTGCATTTGTTTTTGCTGAAGCATTCTGTACAGGGGTGAGGCTTAAATACGCAACAGTATGTAGGCTCTCCTGATGGAAATTCCCTGGTTAAATTCCAGGACTGTTTTTATTGTCAAACTTCCTGAAAGTATGTAAATATACATACTTCCATATTCTGTTGTTTGTACTGTTGTTGGCTCTTTTCTCTGGAAACTTTGAACAATTAACTATAACTCTGGTTTGCTTTTGTGTTTCCATACCATCTAACAAATATGAACTGCGTCAGGGTTTATAGTGAATGATATACACATTTCACAGTTTAGGTGTTACAATGCTTCGAAGCATCTGGAACCACAAAGTGGCAATATTATAGAAATGTGATATTGGCAACCAACATTTCTGCAAATTGAAGTTTTTTTTATGGTTTAAACTTATCTTTTATTAAAAGGTTTCACCCAAAATTCCCCAGGTTACATCATCCATGTTTATGCTCTCTTCGTCTTCTCTCTTTTTTTTTTCTAGAATTTACTATAATTTTCCTGGCTATACATGGTTCCCCATGCCTATTTCCCCTATTATATAATATATATACTTTTATACTGGAATTGCCGCTCCATATAACTTCTGACTAGTAGACTACCTCTGTTACTGCATGAACCTTCCTTATTTTTCTCACAATACAGAATTTTTTGCTATGCTAATCTGCAACATGTATTCTGCAGATCTTATATGCCTGTAACATATTTATGTGAGCGTAGCCTTTTTGAGGTTGCTCTTGCGGTCTTCATCCATCTGTAATTTAACTTTGTGGTTTGAATCTGTCTACATTTTAGTTTTGCAGGCCTCCTCCTTCCCAAATTGGGCTTACTAATCTTTGATTTGATTTCTGATGTTGCATATATGTTTTCTTAGTAGTCCTCTTTCGTGTAATGTTAAAATCTAATTTTTGCAAGTCCACACATTAACCACGCGTCTATGGCTTGCAATTCCCTTTTCCATATTGACCTAAAGCAGACTTTGTGGATCCATTTCTACTTTCCTCTTCCTTACTTTCACATTGTACATTAGGGATGCATCCCTTGCCTTTGGTGTGGGTCTAGGGATGATTGTCTTGCACCCGGGTTTGGGGTTGCATCCCTTGAGCAGAGGAGGGAGAAGAGGAGGGAGGCATATGCATCCCTCTGCCCATATCTAGGAATTTCTTCCTGTCCTTTTAGGAAATAGGGAACTCCACGCATGCCCCTCCCTCCAAAACCGTGGAAAAAAAAAGGAGGTTATATAAATTAGATTTTTTCTACTATCTAGGAAAACTTCATAGGGAAACTCAAGGAATGCTTCCCCATATTTGTGGATGGTGTTCCTAGTAAACCTGTTGACATAGACTAGTGTATCTTATGTAGGGGATTCGAACCAAACACTCACTAGTGCGAAGCTTGTCAAATACCCCACAACATTACAACAATCGATTAAGTTAACCCCTTAAGATATATATAATAAAACTATTCAAGTATATCAATTATATACATTATAAAGTATTATTATATGCATACATTCAAGTTATATGTTGAGTATATTTAGATAGTGTTATTATGTATTTATATAGTATATACATACAATATATATTCAAAATTGACTTGTATGAATCTATAATATGTAACATATGTATATAATATACTAAAGTATAATATCAATAATCAATATAGAAATCATAATATCTATATAATAGTAAATCTATGTGTCTTGATGCATCCCCAAACCAATGAACCCAAATTTTTAAAAATGGTGTGCTTATGCCCATACCTACACTTGCACCCTGAACCTTGGCCACTTAGCTTCTACAAGTTCAACTTTAGACCTCCTCTCCTTGCATGGTCTTAATTTGCCCTCTTTTTTCCTGTGGACTGTAAGTCTGTCTTCCTTCTCTATCTGCAATCTAATTTTGCAACTTGTTTCCTTCACGTTGAAACTATGCCTCCCTTTGCCATGTGGTTTTCTTTTGTAGAGTGCCTTTTACTAATTATTACAAGCCGACAATTTGATGTTGTGAGATCAGCTAGTTCATGGTCTCCAATGTTATCTTGGTCTTACCCCAAACTTAACTTTTGGCTTTTTCCTATTACTTCTTATTTGACCATTCCTTCGATTTTCCGCTCCTATCCACTGATCATTATAGATTTATCTCTAAGCTTACCTTCTCCATATCTTGCTGTATGGGCACCCAACCTCTTTCCCCAAATCTTGTGAGGTCTTCTGTATTGGTGTTCTACACTTGGAAAAGTGTGTATATATATATCTATATATATTTTTTTCTTCATTTTTTTCTAATCCTTATTTTATAATGTTTTGGTAAGGAAATCTCCTTCTTGAGCTTCTTCATTATTCTCTGTCTCATTTTACTTGTGTCTCTATGTGATTTTCTCCTTATTTATCCCTCTTTTAGGGTTTTCCATTGGTATGTGCTTTCGCTTTCCCCTTGTTGTCTTTACGTATTATATCAGTTGTAGTGCCATGGGCCAACTTTAACGTTTAGTGAACATTAATATCTAAATTAAATGAAATTAAATTGCATAATGAGTGACCATATAGATATCCCTCAAGTTTAGAAAGAGGAGGATTCCACCATCCTATCTATCTATCTATCTATCTATATTTCCTTGGAAATAAATCCTCAGGAAACTTTCGAGCATTTCCCCCAATTTCAAGGATGGTACCCAATGTAAAGTGGGTGACATAGATTTAGTGTGCCCAACCTCGTGAGCATCGAATTAGGGACCTGCACAATGCATTGTATTACCGACAATCTCTTGGCAACAGTGGCACCAACCGATTGAGCTAACCCTCAGGGCTATACACACACACACACAACCCTGAGGGTTAGCTCAGTTGGTTCGAGTGCACTGTTTCTATGACTAATTGCAAACATTTATACCTTGTTGCTAAAAATGTAATTGAAAGGTGTCACTTGCCATCGCTTGGAGACATAGGAGCACCAAGACCCATGACAAACATCCTGAACGAGATGGAAGAAAGCATAAGAAATAAAGGAAGCACAATTGGAATGACTCCAAAGATTAGCAAGGAAATCCTGAAGGAATACATCGTTGGGCCCTCCAAAGAGATGAATTTAATCAACTCTTTCCTAAGCACGTTGAAGAGAGAAATGGGGCCCATGCCTAGAGAAGTAGTATCTTATGAAGTTGCCTTTGAGAAATTACTTTTTAGATGTATCTTAGGCATCTTATGACAACATGAAGTGTGGGCCGCTTACATACAAGATAAAACACATGGTTGATTATGACCATAGTGTAAGATAAATTGTAATTTATAATAGTCTTGTCTTTAGGAAAGAATCAAAAAGAGAAGTTGAAAATTTATAATTGCCAAAAGGAAGCCAAGAAGACACAAGAGGCAGTTATAGACTAAAAGCTTTAAAAGCTCATCAACTTGTTGTAGAATGGGCTTTTGGCTTATTGACAATTTGTAAACTCTTTGAGTATTTTAATGAGAAGAAACTCTCTGGGCTGATTTTGAGGAGCATTGGTGTCAAATATTGTGTATGCTTGGAATTTTTTCCACTGCTATGTTGTTATTGATATCACTGTAAGAATGTATTGTTCTATTGATGAATTTTCTGCAATGAATAGTATAATTCTTGTTTGCTTTTCTGAGATGTTTTCTTTGGGATGGTAACTGTGAGATTGTGAATATTAATATAACAATAGATTTCTCTATTTTTTTTTCTTTCATGTTCATGCTTATATGTTTATGTTTTCTTGAATAGATTTTTGTTCCAAAAAAAAAAACTATAGATCATCATAGAGGAAAAAAGTCTTCAAAGAAAACAGGTGGTGTCTAAAGGCACCGTTACAACACTTAAGCACAACGCATTGTGATTAGAAAATCACAATGCATGTTGAACATCTTCACATGTGTTCACTTCACGATCTTGTACACTTGATAATGACCCAAGGGGTCTCCTATTTATAGCTTCAAGATCTAACCAACTTCCTTGGAATCGGGAAGATCTTGTCCACAGACAATAGTTGGTGGTTAGCGTTGACTCCGTCAAATCCACGTTGTGTAGTCAATTCGACAAGGATGCTCAACTCAACTGTCCATGCATCCAACTCGTAGTCAATTGCTCGGCTGGTCGATCCATCGATTGACTATCTTCGACTATTGGTCGATTGTCTGACTGACAGGATTGCCGACTACTTAACCTACTGATGTAGATATCTGGTCGATTGCCCGACAGACTGTCTCCATATGTAAGTCTACCGTGCAACCAACTGATTCCAGGACGACTGTGATGAACCAACAAAACCTGAGGTTCCAACACCCCCCCATCAGCACACGACTACAGAGATTCATGAGGTGAAATTAAGTCAAGAGGACACCCCCCGATAATTGCAGCTTCCTGAAGCCCAAGCATAAAAAATAGTTTGATAAACTTAGCTTCAGACAAGGGTTTTGTAAAGATATCAACAATTTGATCATCTGTTCTGCAATAAACAAGAGAGATAATGTTCTCATGAACCATCTCAAGTAGTGAGCATGGAGCTCAACATATTTAATCTTACAGTGTGCAACAGGGTTGCCAACAACTTTAATGGCACTCTGATTGTCACAGTAGATTGTAGTAGAGGTTGGTACGGGAAATCCTAGTTCATCCAAGAGTTGGCGAATCCATATTGCCTCTATACATGCATGAATGGTGCCATGATATTCTGCTTTTGTAGTTGACAAAGAGACTACCTCTTGTTTTTTGCACGACCAAACCAACGGTCTAGTGTTGAAGTGAAACACATAGTCAGAGTGGAATTCCGATCATCATTGTCGCCTTCCCAGTCGAAGTCTGTGAAGCCGACTAGTGAATCTGAACTTCGACAATACTTGATACCGAAATGAGTGGTACCTGTTGCCGTCCTAATACACACTTGCAAACGTAAGCTAAGTCTAGCTCACTTAGTGTTTCCTTGGAGGCACAATGCCTAGGTTCACAGCCCACGCTGTCACTTTGACCGGAACCTCTTCCGTCTAGGCTCACTCCTAGGGAAGCCAAGGGGGGTAGTCCCTAGTTTTTAGATTAGTTTTAGAGTTAAGTTCTAGGAGTTAGTTTTAATTTGTTAAGGCTTGGGGGATTCAAACCTAAGATGCACAAGCAACAATGCAAAATGCAAGGGTTAGTATGTTAAGAAAGACCTTTCCCTAGGGCAACTAAGACTAGTGCCTAAAATTGGGCAAGGGGTCAACTAGATGTTAGGGTGATTCGTTACAAGTATGATTACAAGTTATACAAAAGAATAGTTGAATCAAAAATTAAGTACAAGATTTACAAGTAAAGAATGCTAAAATACATCAAACAAGCTAACCACTTTAATGATTTGTGTGCAGGTTACAAGAAGATTAAAGCATCATATTACATTTATGAGATCATCATCAATACATCAACAAATAAGAGTTATGAATCTTAAGCACAAGTATTATGAAGATGAATGATACCCACTCTTAGTTATTAAACCCTCAAAGTATTTATTAGATTAAGCCCAAGGTTGGATTATTAAGCTTCCTTAAGATTATTAAGTTTTAGTTACTTTTATTAAGCTTTCACCAAAGCCTCCTCCTCCTATTGCCAAATGACTGTTGGATGCTCAAGAAGTATGGAAACAAGGCCTACCCTAGCTTTGCAGGTCAGCCCGAAAGATTGAGTTCTCACAGAAAGGATGCTCCGTGCCACGAGACCGTCCCCGGCCTATTCACCTTCCGTTGCCCCTCAATCCCCGTTTTAGATGGTGAAGATGGTGGTCTAAGGTACCCTAAATAGTCTATTAAGTTATTATATGAATTAGATAGATTTTTAGGAGTGTTTTAGAGTGTTTTAAGAGTTTTATGACACTTTTAAAAGGTGATTTAGTGACTTGTCCGAAACTCACTTCAGCCTAAGAATGTGTTGATTAAGTTAATGAGATTAAGAGCATTAACACATATATGCTATGTGAGAGAAAGTCACTTGATTGCACAATTAGATAGCTTGCAAAGTAAAGAAGACAATTACAAGGGCAAGAACAACTTGCCAACAAGATGAAAAGAGAAACACACTTATCTTAAGATTGAGAGGATTAAGAGAAGGTGTAAAGGGTTAGAAAAGGTTTGAAAAGGTTGGGAGGGTCATGTTATGCTTAGGGGGTCTCTCTCTAACCTTTATCCGTCATCTAACATCCTTCTAACTCATTATTACAATTTTTACATTTTTGACTTTATCAAGTCTAGCAATTAAAATTGTTGTTATTGACTGACTGACACTCCTAGTGGACAATCACCTAGCAAAAGTTGTCCAACTGAGCTGAAACTTGGTCTATGGATGTAGGGGGTGCTATTCCATTTCTTTTGAGCACAAATACTCCTATCAAAAGTCCAAAGACCTAGTTTTTACAATATTTGCTCAAAAATAATTAAACCTCCAAACTTAGGGAAATTTAATTAAAAATTAATTAATTAAAAAAAACTAACTTAGACTCGATGGAATTCTGCGAGACTTTCTGAGATGTCTTGCATGGTCATTTACAATGATTTCCTATAATAGTTACCAAAAGATAAACCAACTAGAACACCGTTCACCACTTTGGAGGAATTATTGCAAGTGTGAGGGAAAAACTTAAGGGAAATCAATAAGGCTGAAAAGCCCAATTGATAACCTGAGGATAAAAAACCCTCAGTGAAAGGAACTCTCCCAGTGAACCGATCCCAAGGTAACTGACCTAGACATGAATCATGCAGACCTATTACATTATTGACCCATGCAGGGGTGCGGAAATTCCAGTTACAAAAAGAAGCGTTGGGGCCAAACATGCCCTATAGAACCAAATTTCTTCGACAAATGAGCATCTGATGATGCATCTCTTCATGGCACATGGAGTTGACCACCTTTGTTGGAGAGGCGGTCAACAGTACCCTTAAGATAGAGAACAATCCTTTTGATTGCTTTCCGGTGGCTTTCTTTGGGATCCTGCTTAAACCGAAACCACACTAACAACAAAGGAAATGTCAGGTCAACTATGAGTAAGATAAATAAGACTGTCGACCAGTTGTTGATAAGTGTAGCATCGACTTTGGGAGTTTGACAAGTTTTGCTTAGCTTAACTTTAGATTGAAAAGGAGTAGCATAGGGCTTACAATCTACCATTTTAAAACGCGTCAAAAGATCTAGTATACATTTAGATTGAGAAATGAAAAAACCATCAGATAGGGTAAAATACTTGAAGACCTGAAAAATAATGCAGAATACCAAGATCTGTCATATCAAAGGAGTCAGCAAGTTGTTTCTTCAATCCAAGAATGAGATCAATGTCATTGTCGGTTATGACAAGGTTATCATCATATACAACAATAATCAAGGTGTTTTCATGAGTATGGAGTACATATAAACTGTGATCAGATTCTGTTTGAAACGAAGTCGAAGAAAGAAACTGTTGATCTTAGCATACCAAGCTCTGGGAGCTTGCTTCAAACCATAAAGAGATTTTTGAAGTCGACAAACTAGTTCAGAATCTGTCACAAAACCAAGAGGTTGTTCCATGAAAATTTCTTTAGATAGGTCGCCCTGAAGAAAACACACTCTTCACATCCATCTGATGGATTTGCCATCCAAATCGAGCAGTAAGGGATAGAATTAGTCGAATAGAGTTCATCTTTGCAATAGGAGCAAAGGTCTGTGTAGTCGATGCATTCTTGTTGAGAAAATCCCTTCGCAACTAGGCGAGCTTTATGATGCTCAACAACATCTTCAGAGGTAAATTTGGTCTTGTAAACCCATCGACACTTCACAATGTTCTTCCCTTGAGGTCGGGGAACTAAATCCCAAGTGTAATTCTTCAACAAAGAATCCATTTATGTTTGCATAGCCTACTCCCATTCAGGTTGTCCTTGTGGATATGAGTAGGAAACAGGATCAAAGGTTTCAAGCACAAGATTCATTAAGGCAACGTTGGCATGTTGCTTCTGACTACGAGTTTGTTAGCTTGAAGAAACATCATTGACATGAGGACCAACAACTTCAAGTGTCTTGGTAGCCCATTTGGGTAGACAAGAAAAGGCTGAGTTGATGTCTATTGCAAAGGGTCGTTCAGAAGTCAGAATAATTTCGGTTGAAGGAGATGGTGGACCAGTCGAAACAAAAATCGATTGACCAGTCGACTTGGGAGTCGACGACCCAAACAAAATAGGAATAGAGTTCGACTATCCATTCGAAAGACTGAAAAAAGGGACAGGAGAACTAGAGTTGGAAACATCTAAATGATCATCCTGTAACAAGCCAAAGGAGGCATTCAACAACTTGACGTTGAAAGACTTCTCATCAAACCATACATTTCTTCTAATAATGATCTATTGTTTGATAGGGTCAAACAATTGATAGGATTTAGACTCTTCAGAGTAGCCCATCATGATGCAAGCATGACTCTATGCATCCAATGTCTTTCTACAATTGTCGGAAATATGAGCCCAAGCAACACATCCAAACACACGGAGGTGGCTGACTGAAGACTTCCTTCAACGCCATCGTTCTACTAGAGTCACGGAAAGAACAACTCGACTCAAGATGCGATTGATCAAATAGTTTGCACAATAGAAAAATTCAACCTAGAAGTGAGGAGGAAAATCTTTGGCCTGCAAAGGACATCTAGCCATTTCGACTAATGTCCTATTCTTGCGTTTTGCAACAACATTCTACTGAAGGGTATGAGGAACTGATTGTTGTCAGTCAATACCAGATCGAACCAGGTATTCTTCAAAAGGTCAATTCACATACTCACCACCATTTTCTAATCTAAAGCACCTAATGAGTTGGCCACATTGCTTTTCAGCAAAGGCCCTGAAATCTTTGAACTTTTCAAAAGACAAGATTCTTGTTTTTCAGAAAATAAACCCAAGTGAAACGAGATAGATCATCAATAAATGCCAAAATATACCTTTCATTTGCTAAGGAAGGTAGATTAATCTAGCAAATATCACTGTGAACTAGCTCTAAGAGGTTCTATGCTCGCCACGCTTTGCCAGAGTCGAAAGGTGCCTGGTGATGCTTGCCCATCACACATCTTTTATAGACTCCATCAGGGGGAAAAACCTTAGGTAGACCAACAACCATATTCTATGTAGTCATGAACTGCAAACCTCGAAAATTCAGGTGTCCAAGTCATTCATGCCAAAGTCGACTTCGATCATCAGTGTGAGTAACAAGAGTAGTGGGTTCAGGGTCGGGTCTAGTCGTGTCACAAAACTTGTACAAACTATCCTTCGGGTTGAGAAATCCTCCAACGACAATCGACCGATCTTTCTTCAGATCTCAAACAAAGAACTGATCTAGTCAAAACTCCACAATCTTACTTACCTATCTATGTTAATTGAGAAATCGAAAACAAATTGGAACTGAGGTTTGGCACATGATAGACGTCGACAATCTTCCCATGTCGACATGGAACATCACCCCGACCAACAATGTCGAGAGCAAGGTCATCAACAACATAGATCTTTCTCCCCACAATTTATCTAAGGATGTGAACAAGGAAGTGTTCTTGGCCATATGATGAGTACACCTAGAATTGACTACCCATTCATTATGTGCAGAATGAGAGAGCAATGCTTGAAAGTTCTAACTTGGAAGGTGAAATTTTTAGCGGGTCGACAAACAACCGACACAATGCCTTCAAGGTGCTTGACCTTTTCCTCAAGATCGTCTCTCTTCTTGTAACAAACTTTCTCCACATGTCTTTCCACAGTACTGACATGTCTTCTTCTTTTGATTCTTACGGGGTGCATCTGTCTACCCTTGGCCCTTTAGTATCTTGGTCGAGGTAGACTGGTTTCTGTATAGGGGTATCAAACCGCCCTCTTTCCTTGTGATTCGACTTGCCCTTTTACTTGAGCAAGTGAGCTTGGTGTTTGCTACCAAGCTTTCCTTCATCAAGCAATCTGTGTTGATCAGTGATCAGTAAGCCACAAAAAACTTCAAGTATGTAATCCTTACCATATTCCTTGTGTGCCTAGCAGTTGGTGCGGAAAGTTGAAGCGAACATATTGAATAGTGTTCTTAGATTGATCAGGACCAACTCGATGAGTTGTCCGTATTTCTTCAAATAATTCTTCCCACATTTGCACAATTTCAACTGTAGTTCCTTCACATGCGCCAAATAGTCTTCGATTCTATCGAAAGAATTAGGATCAAGAGAGATCAACTCTTTCTCTAGCTACGTGACATAGCTTTCATCAACTTTGTTGAATAGAGACTTTGGCTTCTTCTAGACCTGATGAGGATAGTCAATTCCGCTGATGTGAAATCGAATCTCCCGCGAGATATAGGTCATGATGACCCCCACAACCTCGTCTTTCTTCCCATCAACAATGAATTTCACTTGATCATCTGTTGGATCTAGAATCACAGTCTTCTTATATTGCCATAGTCCTTTACTTTTCAGTAGGGTTTCCACGTCTGGAGCCCATACAACATAATTTGATCTATTCAAAACAATAGGATCAATCTTTGAAGCCATCTTCAATATTTAGATAGGTCCAATCTGTTTTCACAAGTTACAATGAGCAAATCACCCGACCCAGAGTCAATCACACCACAGATTTGACTCGGCACGATTTGCAGACAACAAGAAAGGTCTAAACCATCGACTCTGATACCATGTTGGGGATTGGATGTAACATGATACTAAACAAATAAAAACAATTGCAGATAATCGAAGAGGAAAAAAGTCTTCAAAGAAAATAGGTCGTGTCTAAAGATACCATTACAACACTTAAGCACAGTGCATTGTGATCAGAACATCACAATGCATGTTGAACATCTTCACACATGTTCACTTCACGATCTTGCACACTTGATAATGACCCAAGGGGTTTGCTATTTATAGCTTCAAGATCCAATGCTGAAGTGAAACACATAGCTAGAATGGACTTTCGATCATCATTGTCGCTTGCCTAGTCGAAGTCTGTGAAGCCGACCAGTGAATCTGAATTTCGACAATACTTGATACCGAAATGAGTGGTACCCTTAAGATAGCGAACAATCCTTTTGACTGCTTTCCAGTGGCTTTCTCTGGGATCCTACATAAACCGAGAAACCACACTAACAACAAAGGAAATATTAGGTAGACTACGAGTAAGATAAATAAGACTGTCGATCAATTGTTGATAAGTGTAGCATCGACTTTGGGAGTTTGACAAGTTTTGCTAAGCTTAACTCTAGATTGAAAAGGAGTAGCACAGGGCTTACAATCTACCATTTTAAAACGTGTCAAAAGATCCTATATATTTAGATTGAGAAATGAAAAAACAATCACATAGGGGTAATACTTGAAGACCTAAAAAAAATGCAGAATACCAAGATCTGGCATATCAAAGGAGTCAACAAATTGTTTCTTCAATCCAAGAATGAGATCAATGTTATTGTCGGTTATGACAAGGTTATCAACATATACAACAATAATCAAAGTGTTTTCATGAGTATGGAGTACATATAAACTGTGATCAGATTCACAAAGTTTGAAACCAAGTCGAAGAAAGAAACTGTTGATCTTAGCATACCAAGCTTTGGGAGCTTGCTTCAAACCATAAAGAGATTTCTGAAGTCGACAAACTAGGTTAGAATCTGTCACAAAACCAAGAGGTTGTTCCATGAAAATTTCTTCAGATAAGTCGCCATGAAGAAAAGGCACTCTTCAAATCCATCTAATGGATTTGCCATCCAAATCTAGCAGTAAGGGAAAGAATCAGTCGAATAGAGTTCATCTTTGCAACATGAACAAAGGTCTCAGTGTAGTTGATGCCTTGTTGAGACAATCCCTTCGCAACCAGGCAAGCTTTATGACACTCAACAACATCTTCAGAGGTAAATTTGGTCTTGTAGACCCATCGACACATCACAATGTTCTTCCCTTGAGGTCGGGGAACTAAATCTCAAGTGTGATTCTTCAACAAAGAATCCATTTTTGTCTGCATAGCCTACTCCCATTTAGGTTTTCCTTGTCCATCTGAGTAGGAAACAAGATCAAAGGTTTCAAGCTCACGATTCATCAAGGCAACACTGGCATGTTGCTTTTGACTATGAGTTTGTCAGCCTAAAGAAACATCATCGACATCAGGACCAACAACTTCAAGTGTCTTGGCAGTCCATCTGGGTAGACAAGAAAAAGGTGAGTTGATGTCTACTGCAGAGGGTCAATCAGAAGTCAGAATAATTTTAGTCGAAGGAGATGGCAGACCGGTTGAAACAAAAATCGATTGACCAGTTGACTCGGGAATCGATGGCCCAGAGGAAATAGGAACAGAGTTCAACTGTCCATTCGAAAGAATGAAAAAAGGGACAAGAGAACTAGAGTCAGAAACAAGATCAAAATGATCATCCTGTAACAAGTCAGAGGAGGAATTCAACAACTTGATGTCAGAAGACTTCTCATCAAACCATACATTTCTTCTAATAATGATCTATTGTTTGATAGGGTCAAATAGTCGATAGGCTTTAGACTCTTTAGAGTAGCCCATCATGATGCAAGCATGACTCTTTGCATCCAATTTCGTTTTGCAGTTGTCGGAAGGCAACACATCCAAACACACAGAGGTGGCCGACTGAAGGCTTCCTTCCACACCATCGTTCTAGTAGAGTCACAGAAGGAACAACTTGAGTCGAGATGTGATTGATCAGATAGTTTGCACAATAGACAACTTTAGCCCAGAAGTGAGGAGGCAAATCTTTGGCCTGCAAAGGACATCTAGCCATTTCGACTAACGTCCTATTCTTGCGTTTTGCAACACCATTCTACTGAGGGCTATGAGGAACTGATCGTTGTTAGTCAATACCAGATCGAACAAGGTATTCTTCAAAAGGTCAATTCACATACTCACCACAATTGTCTAATCTCAAACACTTAATGAGTCGACCACATTGCTTTATAGCAAAGGCCCTGAAATCTTTGAACTTTTCAAAGACGAGATTCTTGTTTTTCATAAAATAAACCCAAGTGAAACGAGATAGATCATGAATAAATGTCAAAATATATCTTGCATCTGCTAAGGAAGGTAGATTAATCTAGCATAGATCACTATGAACTAGCTCCAAGAGGTTCTATGCTCGCCACGCTTTGCCTGAGTCGAAAGGTGCCTGGTGATGCTTGCCCATCACACATCCTTTATAGACTCCATTTGGGGGAAAAACCTTAGGTAGACTAGCAACCATATTCTGTGTGGTCATGAACTGCAAACTTCGAAAATTCAGGTGTCCAAGTCGTTCATGCCAAAGTCGACTTTGATCATTAGTGTGAGTAACAAGGGTAGTGGGTTCAGGGTTGGGTCGAGTCATGTCACGAAACTTATACAAACTATCCTTCGGGTTGAGAAATCCTCCGACGACAATTGATCGACCTTTCTTCAGATCTCGAACAAAGAACCAATATAGCCAAAACTCCACAATCTTACCTTTCTGTGTTAATTGAGAAATGGACAATAAATTGGCTTCGAGGTTCGGCACATGATAGACGTCGACGATCTTCCCATGTCGACATCGAACATCACCAC
>SNQJ01S0207174.1:0-16217 GCA_010110895.2 Picea sitchensis
ACTGTTTCTTCTTCCAAGAAGAAGATTGAAATTCTCCCCAGACCTACACAAAACAAAACTCAATCCGAAAACTCTGATTTGGAAAATTTAACCAAAGTTGTACAAAAGTTATCTAATCAAGTTATAGACTTAAAAAGGTCGACTGAGGAAGCCTCTTTGAGAAAAGGACCCTACAAACCTCCTTTCCGAAAACCTTTTCCCCCAAACCGGCCTAATCCAAACCCTGAAGGCTTGAACCTAGAAAGTTTGCAATGTGCTCTCCAGACAATTCTAGGAGCCCAAGATGACTTGATCCCTCCTGAAATTCCTCAAGAGGAAGTCGAGCAAGAAACAACTCAAGAAGAAGAGTCTTCTCCAAATATCTTTGGACATTTCTCGGATAGTATCTTTCAAGCCAACTTCGAGACTGTTCACCCTTGTAACACCAGGAGTAAGACAGCAAGTAAACCTCCTGCCGATAATACTACAACTCCCCTCCCAAAGCCATCTAAATCAGTAGAAACTAAACAAAGTTATGCTAGCCCTAAATTAGATTATGATGTTGTTGAAGATCTTAAAAAATTACGGGCTAACATTTCTATTTTTGAGTTGTTGAAATTTCCATTTTTGTTACAGAAGATGTTGCAAAATATTTTAGATAATGGAAAGAATGGTAATTCAAATGGTAATAAGGTTGTGCAAAGCAAAGTCCCGCAGAAGACTTCCACAAAAAGTAATCCTGATCCTCAAGATAAAGGAAGCCTTCCTGTACCAAATGTAAATAATGTTAATAATGTAAATAACACAAGTAAAGTAGATACAGTAGCATTAGAAACTGCGAGGAAGAAATCACAAGCTACATCTCTAAATACTCGCAAGAATGTACCTCCTTTTCTTTTAACTTTCGAAATATTCAACAAAAATGTGCATAATTGTATGATTGACTCAAGAGCATCGTCAAATGTGATGCCTTGGTCAGTCTGCCAAAATATTAGCGCCGAAGTAGAACCATCTTCTTTGAAAATTATACAACTTGATTGAACGGATGTTAAAGTCATAGGCGAACTGAAAAATGTATTGATAAGATTATCGTCTAACCCAAAGGTTCATCAGGTTATTGATATAATTGTGGTGGATATTCCCGAAGTGTATGGTATATTTTTGAGCAGGGACTAGTTGGAGCAGCTACACGGTTACTTCGCAACAGACTGGTCTCATTTATGGCTTCCAGAAAATGGCAAGCCCAACAAGATTAGAGTGAATCGTGAGAGTTACCTCAAGTTCACGGTAATAGACTTGAATGACCCCAATGAACCATATACGCCTCCGACAGATTCACTTGAAGTCCAAGGGATGGACACCTTCTTCGGAAACTTCATGGTTGAAGTATCACCTATCAACGATTCGCAACAGCAATCCGAGATCAAATCATGCAAGCAACCAACAACTTCTATCCAACAGTCCTGTGAGCCCGATAAAAATCAAATTTGGTATTTATATTTCGATGGTTCCAAATCTAAAGAAGGAGCTGGTGCAAGCTGCATCATCATTGATCCGACAGGTAACAAAACATTATTGGCTTGTAGATTAGAATTTGAATGTACTAACAATATTGCAGAATATGAGGCTTTATTACAAGGTCTCAGAAAAGCCCTAGACATGCACATTCAAAATCTAATCGTATTCGGCGACTCTGAAATAGTGGTCAGGCAGGTGAGAAATTCTATCCATTGCCTTTCCCCGCATCTCAAATGTTACCAGTCTGAGGTATGGAGTTTAATAAACAAATTTTCTACTTTTAATATAAATTCCATTCCTAGACTAAATAATGCTGAAGCAGATTTACTAGCTAATGTTGCCTCTAAACTTCTTCCTGCATAAGGATTATCTCCAAATGCATTCTCCGTGGAGCTATTGTTTCGACCATCTGTTCCTGATAATATCACAAACTGGAGAGTATTTGATGATGATCAGCAGATCATTAACTTTCTGCACATGGAGGAAACCTTTCAAGGTGTTTTGATAGATGAACAAACACACGACGACAATTTGCATGACTTTACGGTAATACCTAATCCGAAACCTCCTGAAGCTCTATCGGACATGGTAAATTCCATACCCAAATCTGTTGCTATACTAGAAAAGTTTTATGATTTTGAAGATAAATTTAAAAAGACGATCAATTGTAAAACCAACAGTTCCTCATTGTCTTATGAAAAAGTCAATTTAGGAACTAATGAAAACCCTCAGTGTATCAACTTAGGCTTGGGATGTTCTAGGCAAGAAAAAGCTGCTTTTGTTAAATTATTTAAAGAATTCAAGGATGTCTTTGCTTGGACTTACAAAGATCTTAAAACATTCGATCCTAATATTATATAGCATGTCATCCCGATGAAGCCCCAAACCTTGCCCTTCCAACAGAAACTGAGGAAAATGCATCCTAAACTAGAACCGACCATACAAAAAGAATTGAATAAACTCCTAGGTGCTAAAATATTTTTTCCTATTAGACACACTCAATGGGTATCCAACCTCGTCCTAGTGCGGAAGAAAAATGGAGAAATTCGACTTTGTGTCGATTTCCGGAACCTCAACAAAGCATCTGATAAAGATAATTATCCTGTCCCTCCCATGGAATAGATACTTCAACAAGTATCTGGTTCCAAGAGGCTATCCTTATTGGATAGTTTCTCTGGATACAACCAAGTCTTGATGTCTCCATTAGATCAAGTAAAAACTACCTTCTGTACCCCGTGGGGCACTTATGCTTATTGCAAAATGCCCTTTGGATTGATCAATGTTGGTGCTACCTTTCAGAGAGCAATGGATATTTCTTTTCGAGGCTTGATCAATCACTCCGTAGTATTCTACTTAGATGATGTGACCGTTTATTCCAAAAACAAAGACGATCATCTAGCTCACCTGCGAGCCATTCTGCTACGATGTCGTAAATACGACATCTCCTTGAACCCTTAAAAGTCCATCTTTGCAGTAGAACAGGGTAAATTACTAGGATTCATTGTGTCTAGTGATGGAATGATTATTGACCCCGAGAGGACCCAAGTTATTGCCAAACTTCCTCCACCTACCTCCAAGAAATCTATGCAGTCTTTCCTTGGCCAGATTAATTTCGTGAGAAGATTTGTCCCCAGTTTCTTCGAAATGGTCAGGCCTCTCCAGAACTTGATTAAGAAAGACACCCAATATCACTGGGGACCCACAGAAAACCAAGCTTTCAATGCCATAAAGAAGGCAATAATAGAAGCTCCGTCTCTCATGAGCCCTGATTTCTCTAAAGATTTTACGCTCTATACTTTTGCCTCTGATCATTCCTATGGCGCAGTCCTAACTCAGAAGAATTCCGAAAACAACGAAGTACCCATCGCCTTTATGAGATCTGCTTTCAAAGGTGCTCAAATTAACTACCCAGCAGTCGATCGGCAAGCCTACACTGTTTTCAAAGCAGTTAAGCATTTCCGGTCTTATCTTTTGAAGTCAAGGATGAAGGTCATTGTCCCTTACCCTGTTGTTAGGAACTTGTTAGTGCAAAAAGAGTTAGGAGAGAAAAGAGCCAACTGGGTCACCTCCTTGCAGGAGTATGACTTAGAAATCACTCCAGCTCAGATCGTGAGAGGCCAAGGGTTGTGTAAATTGGTAGTTGATTCAGAAACTGAACAGCCAGAAGATAGTGACATGTCAATCCTAGAACAAAACGATCACAGTTTGATTTGTTTCACACAAAACCTAGTGAGTCCTTGGTACAACGATATTAGACACTCTCTTCAGCATGGATCAACACCTCGTCACCTTGACCCTGCCAAGAGAAGAGCATTGAGACTGAAGTCTGCCTCCTTTCATCTAGTTAATGGTATTCTGTTTCGTCAGAATTTTGATGGCATACTGATGCGTTGTCTTGAGAAGGACGAAGCAGAAAGAGTTTTGCTCGAGTTGCATGCAGGAGAAGCTGGTGGTCACTTCGGTGGCGATACCACTACTCATAAAGTTTTAAGAGCCGGTTATTACTGGCCAACGCCTTTTAGAGATGTCCACGCCTTGTGCCGAAAATGTATCATTTGTCAGAAAGCGTCAGGGCGATTGCAAAAACCAGCCTTCCCCTTGCAGCCTGTTTCAGTCGATTCTCCTTTCCAGCAATGGGGCCTTGATGTCATTGGTCCTATTAACCCTCCATCCTCACAACAGCACAAGTATATTGTGACAGCCACTGATTACTTTACTCAATGGTCTGAAGCCGTCGCGCTTAGAACTGTTAACACAAGTCAGGTGATCGCCTTTCTGAATTTGAATATCATCACCCGTTTTGGCATCCCTGATTGTCTAGTCTTCGATAACGCTTCATACTTTTCCTCTCTTGAGATGAGTGAGTTTGCCTTAGAAAAAGGAATAAAGTTGAAGTACTCCACTAGTTATTACCCTCAGGGCAACGGCTTAGCAAAGTCAACAAACAAGAACTTGATCAAGATTATCAAGAGAACCATGGCTGATAATCACAAGAACTGGCACAACGCGCTGCTTAATGCACCGTGGGACGATAGGGTGACACCCAAAGCCGCTATAGGTAATTCCCCCTTTTTCCTCGTTTATGGCAGAGAAGTCATTCTGCCACCCTATATTCTTCTTCCTTGGTTCCAATTGTCACAAAAAGTTCAAGAAGAAGAATGTCCCCATTTAGAAAGCCGTATTAACGCTCCGATGAAGTTAGAAGAAGTAAGAACCCAAGCCAAGCGTAAATTAGATCAACATCAACAACTGATTAAAAGCTGGTTTGATTCAAATTCTGCTTCTGATAGAAATTTTGAAGTAGGCGATCTCGTCTTAAAGTGGGACAAACCACACGAAGGGAAGGGTGAACACACCAAGTTTCAAAATTTGTGGCTTGGGCCATTTTTGATTGCTGAAAAGTTGGGTCCTAGTTCTTTTCGTTTGCAGAATCTTGAAGGACATCCTGACACCTATCTGGTGAATGGCCAAGCCCTGAAAAGATACTTTGCTTGATTGTTATCCTTGTATATTATGTAAATATTTCCTTTTTATTTTTTGCCTTTGTTTTCGTTTTTTATTTTGATTTGATTGATCAGTTTGATGTGTTTTGAAACATATGCATGCTTGTGCACTGATCCATTTAGACAGAGACCATGGGAAAATCTCTTCGCTGAAATAACTTCTGAAAGATTGTACAAACATCAGTAATATATTTCTAAAAAATGAAAATGATGTTGGTAAATTTTGTTTGAAAGAAGTTTACTAATTTCAATCTTTGAGTGAAGCTTGTCATGATAATCTTTATCTTTTTACGTTGTCCCTTTTCCGTAAAGGAATGACTCAAAAGGATGTCTCCCGATCAAAATAAGTTGTTTTAGAAATAAAACATTTCTGGAGTTGAATAAAGGATAGTATTAAAAAAAAAAATGCTGATGAGGTCTAAAAAATATGACAAAATACCAAGATTTTTTAGCGTCACCCCGCTCTGCTATCTATAAAAGAAAAACAAAATAAAAATATTAATAAGAGCTGTGGGAAGTGTTTGTAAACCCGCCGGGATACTGAACAGGTCCGCTGGCAGCGGGTAAATGCAAGCATGGTGCCAAGACAACTTCGTCGGGGTACTGAACAGGCCTGTTGGCAGCGAAGCAATGTCGGGTAAATGAAAATCTGTAAAATTATAAGAAACCTTTTTGAAAAGTCCTTTATGTTGATCTCGAACTTCTTGACAGGATACAGACGTCCGAGTGGGTTAAATGGAAACCCTTTCGAGGCTATGGACGCCTGCTGGCAGCGGTTGCCATGCCAACAGTATTGAAGATTTTATCATAAAAATCATGACTTGTTGATCTTGAGATTGTTATTGGTTTGCATCTTTTGAAACATCGCTGAAAAGATAGTGGATGATGATGTTGGTACGATTTTTTGGTTGTTGTTTTTGAGTTGAAATTTTCTTTGCTGTCCTAATATGAATTCATTTCTTTTGACAGAGATAACCGCTTCTCCCAGTGTGTCGACATTGTTGGAAGCCAATTCAATTTTTTCAATTGCCCTAAAAAGCTTCCTACACCTAATTGTCTCCTAAGCGACAAAGTCATCGTCGCATTTTGCAACTAGACATTTGTTTCATTTTTTGCGACAATTGCATTTTGATTTCGATTCAGTTTTCACAACTGAAAGTGTGAAAACCCCTCCATTGTTATTTGGACTGTCCTGATCTACTCATTGATATCCCGATTGGTACTTACCTTTGGTCTGCTATTAAGTGGCTGGAATGATTTTCAAACTATGTCCATTCACTTTGATTGCGCAACTTGATTTCTTTGGTAAAGCATTGAACATGTTAAGTTGTGGGTTATATTTGATTTCACAAGGGTCATGGTTGATCTTGTTTTATATGATGTGATCCTCACTATCATAACTTCCTATCTTATCGATTTCATAAAGTCATTGGTTGCAATGTTTGTACACTTTGATTATGCTAAAAAATGCATGGGTCATATATCAATTTGATTTCATATTTGAGTGGCAAGGTTTTACACTTGTCGCATTGATAAAACTTTTTGGATTGAACTATACACTTGGCACATGAATATAACATATGGTTTTGGTTCTACATTTGATTGATGGCACGTTGATATGGTTATACACCGATTTGGGTTGGCCGATTAATATGTTTTAAACATTATGATTATTGATGGAACAACACTGTACTCATCCATTAATACACTGCATGGCGGTGGTAATCCCACCACCTTCGCACGCATTACATTGATTCATTCCCCTTTGAGCGCTTGCAGCTGTTAAGCCCTATCGTTTTTACTCCTGCGTTTTGTATTGTTCAAACCAAACCCTACCATGCACAGAAGCCATGGCTCCTGTCGTAAGGGCCGAGCCCAACGGGTGCCAGGCATTGCTAATGTTTGATGGCGCTTATAGCGACCTGGAAAAATTCGGGTGGCTCCCATTCATAAGGAATTTCGATGGTTATAACCCTATCGTGGCTCGGCAATTCGCGTTATCATTCGATGGCTGCCGAGCCAAAGTTGGATATGTCCAACTTGAAATTAACGAACAATTTCTTAGCTCGGCAACCAGCCTCCCTGTTACGGGACAGAAGTGGTCGAAAATTTGCAAGGTGGATGATGTCCCATGGACATTGCTGTTCCAATCACGAATGGTGAATTCTTGCGACAAAGGATTGCCTGCAAAAATTTTAAAATAGCGCTGGCATGACCTGCTAATGATAATCAAGCAATTCATTACTTGCGAGGGAAGGTACGGGTTCGTTTTCTTGTTTCACCTTCGTCTATTGATGGTTTTTATGGGTTTCGAACTTAGTATGCCCCACTACCTACATAGAAGTTTGTTCAAAATGGCCAAAAGGTACAAGCGTAACCAGGCCGACACCAGCCTCTTCCATTTGGGGTTGATTAAAATGATTATGGTTTATGAGTTGGGGTTACATCATGATTGTTGGGCTGATTTTCTCAGTCGTAATGGCTTTGAAGAATCAAACCCTCCACAAGTTGATAAACCTATGGTGGCTGAAACCCAGCCTATTCCCCCTGTACCTTATAGCATTTTGCTACCCAAACCTCTACCCGACCCACCTACAAAGTTGCCTATGGATGTGACCAAACAGGTCGAAATTGCTAAACCCACAGCCAAAAAGCCTAAAGCTAAAACTAATGCTAATTCTAAAGGCAAGAAAAACGCTTGGTTAATCTCACGCATGGCGAGAAATAAACCTAAACCCCCTGCCAACTCTGAGCCTATCGTGGTCAAAGAAGACTCTGATTCAGAGATTGAACGTTTTCTCGCCGACGAGTATCCTTACTCAAAAGGCTTGTGTGAAAAACCTCCTTATGACTTTGTCAAGAATTTACTACCTTGTTTGCGGGATGATCCTAACTTTCATGGCATTGAACTACCTCGTGGAACCCTCGGTGACTCATCGAAACCCCCTTCTGCTCAACCTGTTGTTCCACCTTGCAATCAGTGTGGGTTATGGTTGGAGAGATACTACTCAGATGTGCCGATGTTGCAATCCAGAATCCATGATTTGGAAAATCAAGTGGCAAAGCTCACTGGTCATAATGCAAAGGTGCAACCCTCTGACAAGAAGCAACGAACAACTGGTTCAATTCTGTTCAAGAATGTCGAGTCAGCCACGACAATTGTCAATTTGAAATTGGCATAGCCTCAGCAACCTCGTTGGTATAACTTTCACCCATTTATATGGCACGTTCATAAACTCTGTATGCGTCATCGACCTGCTCTGTTACATAAACATGCATTGTTGTATATAACTTGTTTTAGTAAATCGAATTTGTTATTGGATTTGGTCCTGATTCTATTAGTCATAATATGGATTTGATTGTGTTAAATCGCTTGCGATTGAATGTTCTGTTGCATCTATTATAGACAAGCCATTTTTCATTTCAAACCTAGATGACATGATTTATGCTATGATCTGAAGTAGTTATGAGACACATGGTTATCTGTTGCAATTTAATTTACATATGGCTTTGACCAACCTGGATACAGTTTGGATTTTGTTTAAAAAAGGGTTTTGTTTTATATCAAGAATTGATACAAATCGTAACAATCATCCAACTTCCAGCCAGTCAATTCGTTGAGGCCTGCCGACCCTGTTCTTTTGTGAATTGGAATGACAGTGTGTTTTCAGTTACGAATGTATTTGTAAAACAAAATGATCATGCCCAGGATGATGGATTTGTCTATAATTAACTCAGACCCGATTTTATGTGATTGCCGCCCAACTTATGGTTATCATTGTTGTTGTTCGATCTTGACTATGTCACACCCAGCAAATGAAATCTATGGTGGTTTTTGGTCAATACTGTTACGCATGTTTTTTTTTTATGTATATCGTAACAGCCTTCCCGTATGTGATCACAATAGATTGAATCTTGCGCTTAATTTCTACAACCTGTTGATTGAAACGACATGAAATATTGCTACATCTGTGACATATATTTTGTGTTCAATGATATCAATTATAGTTATGTTGTGGCAAATCTTATTTGATATGGTTACTATCATGTTCGATTATTGTTGTATTAAGTACGATTACATCGTATCTCATTTGATTCGATTCACTGTCCAATTTTGTTTGATACGAAACAGGCCCGTCAAAGGTTTGACCATGTTTTATGGTAACTAAAAACATAGCATTCTTTACTCTATTTCAATTGCATCTATTTTGATTGCATTTAATTTGAATGATAATTTCATTTCAATTATTAGTAATTCATTTTTTTAAGATTATTAAAAGATGATTCGATTTGATTTTATTTGGTTATATCTGGTCCTGTTTGCTATTCTTGACTAGCTATAGAATTAGATAATTCTGTAGCTAAGTCTGTGGAGTCAATTTTTTATTGTTTTCTTAATAAAATATCCTTCTAATTTGATCTTTGTGTTCTATTGCAGGAAAATTTGAATTGGCAATAGATATCATGAGCAGTTAGGGGATGATTTACAGATTTTACTTGCATTTTATTTCCTTAGTTTAGGTGATTTTGGGATATCTCCCAGATTGTGTAAAACTAGTTGATATTATCCACAAGGAAGTTTTACCTTGTGAAGAAACCTATATATACTTATGATTTTTGTAATAATGTTCATCCTCAGTTGTGGGAGAACAAGGATATGGAGTTATAATACTGATTGGAGCAGAATTGATGTTTTGTCATGGCTTTTGCTTTTCAATATATCAATGTTTTCTTTTATGTTGTGTATATCAGTTTGTTTATGGTTTAGTATTACTTTTTCTATCTAAATCAAATGCAAATGATATAATCTTATTACTGTTATCCATATCTTGTCTCTTCCAAATCAATAAAATACATAACAATTGTTAGTTCAGTTTGTGAATGATAGTTTTACCTTCTTCATAAATCGAACTGTAATATATAAGTTTTATGCATAATAGGTTTCCCTTATTGCAGGAATTTATAATCATAAGATTGTTATGATTTTCTTTTATGTCTTGTTTGTCTTGTAACATACTTCAAGAAGCAACATAGTTGATCGTTTGTGAGAATCCTAAGGACTAACTGGTGTGAGTTTCTCTCCTCCAACCAGCTTAAGAAGTCATCTTACACAGGGCAGACTTGGAGGATTTCCAGGTCAATTAGTATTTTGTTTACTATTTTTATTAAGTAGTTTAATATAGATATAAGTTTAGTTAGATTTATATTAGATTGTTTAATTTCAGTAAATATATTAGATCTTTTAATTTCAGTAGTTTTTATTTCTTTTTCATAAAATATAAAAATCAAAAAAAAATTCTTGGCTGTCTTAAGGCAGCAAACACATGAGTTTTGCAGGTTTTAATTAAATCTGTAGGTTGTTTATAGTGTACATTTGTGAATAAGAAATATTACAGCTGATAATTAGATATTTGATTTGAATCATTATAATTGTAGTTAGTCAATTGTAAATAATAGTTAGAATAGTTAAATTTAGTTTTAATTTAATTTAGTAGTTTGTTTTAGTTAGATTAGTATAGTAGTTAGTTAGTTTAGTTTGTTTTGTTAGTTGTAATTAGTTTAGTTTCTTTTAGTTCGCATTAGATAGTTTAATTTGTTTATTAGTTTAATTAGTTTAGTTTCTTTTAGTTCGCATTAGATAGTTTAATTTGTTTATTAGTTTAATTAGTTTAGTTTGATTCAGATCAGTTCTCTCTTTGGTTTTCTTAGGAGACCTTAGAGCGGCCAACGGAGCCGTTAACAGTTCTCTCTTTGGTTTTCTTAGGAGACCTTAGAGCGGCCAACGGAGCCGTTAAACTCGTCAGGGTGGTCCATTCCAAACGGCTTGGGTTATTTAGACAACCCCGGACCGGTTCCACTCTCCCAGTTGACGGACGGTCAATTTCGCCCGTCAACACAACCATTTTATAATCTCTTTCTTTGTAGGATTGCATGGTCTAAAAATCCCTTTCTACCACTGAATCTTCTTCACCAAACCCCTTCCTAGATCGCCTTCTGAGATATAGCCGGCAACAGAACCATTTGTTGAACTTATGGGTTGACCCAGGTTCCACCTTAGTTCTCTAACAAAACCATTATCACCATCAGCCACTACGCATCGAGTGTAGAACACAGTCTCAACTGAGATGGTTTATCAGATACTGCAGGACACATATGTGTGTAGTCATGGAAGGGATTGGGGGATGTTCTTTCTACTTATTCTTTCTACTTAACCGTGCACTCAATTATAGCATTCAACAGATTCATCCATTCATTCATTCATTTACATATTTATTCTAGTGCACATTGTAAATAAACCATGCATTCATATATCTAACCATTCAATCATAACTGCAGAAATATTAAAACATTTAAACACATTGCACACATTGTTTTACCATGGTTCACCCCCCTAGGGATACGTCCAAAAATATCTTATTCTTCTTCTCTTATTCATAAAAATAAGTTGTGTGCATTAAATCATAATATAGAGTAGTGAGGTGGACTAGGATTGCACCAAGCTCCACATATTGTGACCTCACCCTCAACTACTTCAACCTCATCTGATCTCTACAACTCTCAGAAAAGACTTTGACTCACAAAGACTCCAAAATAGGTTCTCCCAAAATAGACTTTTCGTACACACACTCTAAAGTATGGATTCCTATCATGATCCTATAATATACCTCATACCCCTTATTTATATTAAAAAAATGGGTTAAACCCTTATAATATAATTCCCAAAAACCTAACCCTAGCATGGCTAGGTTTGTCCACATATTCGTTGGATTTTCGCAAATCCTGTCGCACGTGCAAATTTTCCTCAAAATGTGGTGTTCTGTCATTCTTGGTATGATCTGCCTCATTTACGATGTTTTTCTCACAAAAATTCTTGCTCCAAAACCCTAACACCCATATCTCGATGTAATCCACATAATACGATGCATTCCGACATGTACCACCCGAAAACCCAATTAATAAAGTAAAACTATGCAATGGTCACATCCAAATGGTGGGAGGTTAATATATGTAACCAATGTAAAATATGGTCTAGTAATATATAAGGATTGTTGCATTAAATTTAAAATATAGTTGTAGCATAAATCTAAATGGAGAGCCCATGGAGAGCCCATGGGTTCGATCCCGGGTCTCCCCAACCACAAATGACTTAAATATAATCCACTTTCCAACCAACCACGAGAAGGGTCTTGGTTTATCCACCCAGATTATTTGATTTAAACTCAACCTTTTTTCAGAGTTCGGGGATATGTGCCCAATAAAGTACATCACATATTTTTATGCAGAGAAGGATAATTTATTGTAGGCTATTGGCATGATTTTCAATGCAGAGAGTCTAGCAGGGGTCTAAAGGTGACTATGTTATATTGAGATGATTTGACAGTCAATTTTGCACTACTCCTCACCATGAATCAACAGGTGATGTCCATTTTTGCATCGGAGTAGCTGATCTGAATTCCATTTTTAAAATTTAGGTATAATGATGTATTTATGCCAATTTAATTGTTGAGAATAATATAAAGTATCTCCACTTTGAAGCAGGGCTCAAAGACATAGTCCATTCTTGGGACGAACTTCGTTATCATGTCTTTTGTTATTTCTCTTCTTCTAATCTTTTCTCCATGATTATGTCCTTTTTTAATTAATCTTGTACATAAGTTTTGATTCATACTCCTCATGTAATTTATGTAATGTCATCGATGGAAAGATCTTGTATCATTTTGGTATCGAAGCGGTCTTCTTTGACTTGAATTACGAGTGTGAATTCTTACCAAGGCCAAGCTCAAAGCAAGTGAAGGAAAACTTAAGACTTTCAACCTAGATATTGGATGTGCAACTCTAAGAAGGAAAATGGATGATGAAGATTGACGTGTTGAGAATGAGCATATTTTTCACAACATCTTCTATCGAATTTTGGACATGGTAGAAAAATTGTATGTAGATTACGAGAAGAGAGTTGCAAAGAAGGATAAGAACAAGAAAGTTAAAGAAGAGAATAAGGCATCAGTGAACTATGGAATTGGAGGAGATCCTCCTCACCCTCCATCACCATATTCAAGTTTAATCTATTCTTCCTCTTCCTCTCATTATCCTCAGTCTCATCATTCTCATCATTCTAGTTTTCATCCAAGTATTTCTAAACATCCATTGTTGAAACTAGGAGTGAAATTTAATTTGCCCATGTTTAATGGAGAATTTAATGCAAATAAGCTTAATAATTGGATCAGATAAATCAAATTTTACTGCCATGTACAATAGATCAAATAGGAATAGGTGAAGATCTAGTTTTCTTCTCTTCAACTAGAAGGCACAACCCTTGTATGGCGGGAGAGAAAACTTCAGAAACGTAGCTAGAATAATGGTAAACTCCTTTCTCCATGGTCTGAATTTACCTTTGCGTTGAAAAATAAATTTTATCCCATGGGTTATGTTCAAAAATCCATGATGGAATCAGAAAATATAAGACAGGTTAAATTCCATAGTGTTCATAGTTTCACATAGGAATTTAGAAAAGAAGCACTGGAATTAAACATTCCTTTATATTCTCATGAAATTTTGATGAAGTATATTGTTGCACTCCACAATTACATTCAAGATACATTTTTATTGTTTAACCCAAAAAACTTAGATGAAGTGTGTCTGCAAGCAACTCACCTTCATAAAATGGGAAAGAGTGTACATAAAGACCACCCAAAGAAATTTTCCAAGTTCAAGAAAAACAAGTTAAAAAGGAATGAAAAGGACAAGAAGGTAGTGACAACAAAGAAAGAGGAAGGAAATCCCTCTTGCACACATTGTAAGAAATATGGGCATGATGATGACCGTTGTTGGAAGATACATCTAGATATGAAGCCTAAGATATTTGGTGGAAAAGGGAAGCTGAAGACAGTTGCAACAAAAAAACGAGACCTTGGTTCTGATTTAGGTGATGAGGTGAGGATTACAACCATTGGAGTACAAGGTAAAAATTCATATCATGCTGGTTCAAGTTCCACAAGTATGTCTTATGATGATGAAAAAAAATAAGTGAATTATTTCATATTATAGTTGTATCTAAACACACAAATATTGACACTCTATTTGATCTGGTTTCTCAAGTGAATTTAATCTCAGAAACCATTGTTAAAATGTTGGGTCTAGAAACAAAATATCATCTTGAACCATACCCTCTTGGTTTTTTAACAGATAATGAAAAACTAAATGTTACCAAGAAGTGTAGGGTTATATTTTTCATTGCTTCTAAGTTGATATATGAGGTTGATTTAAATGTTGTCCCACTTGATATATGTGGCATAGTTATGGGAATCTCGTACCTTTATGAAATAAATGCAATCTTCTTCATAAATGAGAACAAATACCATCATACAAAATATGGAGTGGAATAAATTGTAAGGGATCACAATACAAAAACAAACACAACTTTTGTTAGTGCAAGCCATATGAAAAGACTTATAAACACTAATAATAAATATGTACTCATGATTGTAAGGGAAAAAGATGATGAGACATATGATGCTTTCAAGGAATGTGATCCCTCTCACAAAGATGAAATGATTGATGTTATATCTAATTATGATGAAATATTTCAAAAACCAGGTGGATTGCCTCCCAAGAGGAAGATTCAACATGAAATACATATTCAACAAGATTTCCCTCTTCCAAGTGTGGGCATGTACAGGATGTTAGTTGTGGAAATGGAAGAAATCAAGAAGCAACTGTAGGACTTACTAGACCAAGGGTTCATTCAACCTAGCTCATCTCTGTGTGGTTCTCCAATCATGTTGGTGCCTAAGAAGGATGGAACATGGTGAATGTGTGTTGATTACCAATCTCTTAACAAGATAACCATAAAAACCACTACCCTTTGCCTCAAATAGATGATTTGTTGGATCAACTGAAGAATGTAGTGTACTTTTCCAAGTTGGATTTGAGTAGAGGCTACCACCAGGTCAAAATTGTAGAAGGCGATGCATGGAATACTGCCTTCAAAACAAAACATGGTCTTTTTGAATGGCTTGTGATGCCATTTTTTCTTTGTCATTCTCCAATGACATTCATGCAAGTCATGAATGATATTTTTAGGCCTTTCCTTGATGATTTTGTGATTGTATACTTAGATGACATTCTTGTGTTTAGTAGGATTTGGAATGAACATGCAACTCATGTAAAGAGAGTATTGAATGTCCTTAAAAAGGAAAAGTTGTATGTAAAACTGTCAAAGTGTGACTTTGGAAAAACATCATTAGTTTACTTGGTTCATATTGTAGGAGGTGGTCAACTAAAGAGAGACCCCTCCAAAGTTGAAGTCATTCTAAATTGTCCTAAGCCAACATCAACTAAAAAGGTTAGGAGTTTCTTAGAGGCAGTTCAGTACTAGAGAAAGGTCATTGTAAACTTCTCCTACATTGCATCTCCTTTACATGCCTTAACCAGTGTGAAACAAACCTTCCATTGGGGAGGAAAACAACAAAATTACTTCGACACATTGAAGAGAAAGATCAACACCACACTAGTGCTAGCTCTACCTGACATTCAACAACCATTTTAAATTGAGATTGATGTCAGTGCCTATGCCATGGGAGCAGTCATGATGCAACAACATAAGCCCATTTTCTTTCATTTTGAAAATTTTTCTAAGGATGTTTGTAACTATCCTACATATGAAAAAGAACTATATGCATTGGTACAAAGCATGCAGAAATAGAAACACTACTTAATGGGAAAGGAAACAATCATACACATTGATCACCAAACCTTGCAATATCTCCAATCAAAAACCAAGATATGATATTCAAGACACTAGAGGTGGATGGGATTATTACAACAATTCCATTTAGTTATCAGATACAAGAAGGGTACAAGTAACAAAGTTGTGGACATTCTTTCTAGACCTCCTATTTATACATCCATTGTTTTGAAGAATGCTTCCTTAGCTCATGATAGTTATATTGAACAATATGCTAATGATGAAGATTTCAAGGATGTTTATGAAAGGATAACCTGTGGATCGCAGGTGGATAATTTTTATGTTCAGGATAAATTACTCTACAATATGGGAAAGATTTGTATTCCAGTCAATGAAAGAGTGCATGTAATTAGGGAAGCACACACTTCCCTTGTATCTGGGAATTTTGGGGTAGGAAAGACTATGGAACATTTGAAAAGGTTTTTTTACTAGCCTTGAATGAAATAAATTGTAACCAAATATGTAAAGGGGTG
>SNQJ01S0207175.1:2701-14318 GCA_010110895.2 Picea sitchensis
CCCCCCCTCCGAAATCCTGCCAAACCTTCGCTCCAATACCGCCTGCACTCCCACTTACACCTGTCTTCCACTCATCTTCTCACCTACTCATGCTTCTCTCCTCCATGCTCCTATTACCTTTCTCTTTTCGCCACCTATCCTCCAGCCTATCACATCCACTCACCCCTCCGCTCACTCTCCAGCCTACACGTCATCTCCCACCTACACACACTCCCACCTACATTTCATCTATCCCTATCGCTTACACTCCTTCATCTACTCATCCCATCTCCACTGGACACTTACCCCCATGTCATCCTATATGTAAGCATTGTCCCCCTCCCAAAACTATTTTTGACCAGTCATCTTCCGAGGCGATTTACAGGATAACCAGGGATCATTTTGAAAAACCAAAAGAGGTTTTTCTCTGTAACGGGATGAAATACAATAACCTTTCTCATATTTTTCACAGGTGCCATTGATTGGGAGAAACAAGAGCATCTTTGAGCCCTATTTTTTGGGATTCCAAATTTTCCTGTTTGACACATCTTCTTCAAACCCAGATCCCAGACAAATGGAGAGGGATTTCATAAAACCAAGAGAGGTTTTTCTCAGAACACACTGATATACAAAAACCTCCCTCGGATTTTACACAACTATCTCAGATTGTGATATTCGAAGATCCCTTTGGAGCCCATTTTTCATAATTTCGGGGGCAAAGAGTCAAAAGGACAGATGGAAAAGAGCAGAAATTGAAGGCACCGATCAACAACAGATCCCACAAAGCAGCCTCAACAACTCGAAATTTATTATAACCTATCCATATTTTGTGGCATAAATATTTTTGATTTTCTATGATTGTAATAGTTAGTTTAAATTTTCCTAAAATAAATCTTGATCTGTTATGACATGATAGCTTGTAAATAAAATTATAAATACCTCCCATTTCGAAGTATGAGGGGTTGGGACCTGTTATTAGGATAGGACCAATATTGTAAAGCAGTTCACAGAGCCCCTTTTATCAAATTTCAGTAATACATGACAAGCTTTTCATGATTCCTGTGGCATATCTATTTGGTGATGTGTCTCTTCTGTAATATGTTTTCCCTGTTACATATTGTTTTATTTCTGAATTATTCAATAGAAGATTAAGAGCATAATTTGTTTAAAAGTACACTCTGTTTCTGGCTTTTGGATAATTTCTATGTTTTCTACTAGAGGGTTAGTTCGAGAATTCTTAATTGCTTTGCTACAATCCTCTTTCCTCACCTTTTCTTTCACATCACTCAAAAATCTTAAGAATCCAACATAGGTGCCTATATTTCCCTGTTATGTTTTCTGTAGAACATGCCTTGATTGAATTAGAACTCTTTGACTCCATTTCCCAATGGCCTTCCCTTCCCGTTCCAACCAAAAATCTAAAAACCAAACCCTGTACTATCATAACTAGCCTAACATTCTAATCCAAACAAAGCTAAATCATACAGAGAGACCCCTCTCTGAGTCTTGGAGGGATATATCCTTCACTCCAAAGCGGTTTTATGGTTACCTCTTCCCATTTCTTCTTCACCCTGAGAAATTACAGAGTGATAACAACTGGCTCATCGGGAGTTTGAGTGACGTGCAGTAAATGCACTTTGCTTCTCCCTTCCAACCTCATTCAATTCAACGTACGAGCCAAGTCGATTCTCCATAGAACTAAAAAAAATAATCAACCAAATGTCCATTTCCATATCACATTTGCATAGTGCGCCACCCCTTGTAATGTCCAGCTTCTTTAAAATAACAATGTGCTAGGAACGTAATCCCATGTGCAAGCATATATGAAATTCAACCAAGGCACATAACCATAATAACAAGGGTCAAGAGCACCTATCCTTTGCACAACATTAGAACTTGAATATAGTACTTTTATTCAAAATATCTCCATTATTATCCTTTATCAAGATCATTTAAACCATTTAATGCCATGTTTAATGCAATATCAAAACTGATAATAATTATTTCATCCATAGGGAAACCTTAACATATTCTGTGAGAGGTCATCAAAATCATTTAGTTCCATACTTTAATCATCCAACTGTTGGCCCTTGACCAAGTTTTGAGGAAACACTAGTCATGTTTGACCAATTTTGGGACTTCGACAGACTGGTCGGAGACGGAGCACCCAGGTGAAGCGGAGATCGTGGGATCTCGCCCCCTTTTTGCAGGATTTTTGGGTTTAGGGTTTATGTAACAGGTATGGGATGTCAGACCATGGGTTTACCCATGATTAGGCCCCTTTTGTAATGTATAAATAAGTAGCTAGGCATTGTAAGAAGCATCAGACCTAGAATATCTAAGTGTGTTAAGTGTGAATAACCGTGAATGCTTTGTGCATACCATATGTAGAGACTTGCTTAGCTAAGTGCAAGTAACTAGTAGTGCTTTGTGCACAAACTGTGTAAAGGCTTGGTTCCTAGACCTAACTCGGGGAAGGAGGATCTAGCGAGGTGCACACAAATATCCTGTCCTATGTGGAGTTGGCTTTGTGGCTCTGTGCATGTAAGAAGAATGGAAGAAGCTAATAAAAAAAGAGAAGAGTTGGTGGATGTAGCCCCACACCGATGGTGAACCACGTATATCCCGTGTTGTGGTTTCTTTGTGCGATTGATGCGATTTATGCTTAGTGTTGTAATATTTATGTATGTTAGATGCATATGATATAGTATCTTAGTGCTTAGTGATGTGAATGAATGCTAGATTTTCTTAATGCTATGTGCTGAATGGTTAGATGTGCTTAGATCTTGATGAATACCGCACTGTTCTATAATTAGGGTTTTTACCTGTGAAGTGAATAAGGGTTAAAGACTAATGAATGATAATTTCTAAGTGCTCTGTTAAGTGTTGTAATCACAAATCTGTGTCCCAACTAGGTTGTAGACAATTGAGACCTACAACCCCCCCTGCCTCTACCTCTGGTGAGACTTCATCTGCTTCATAGGTGTTTCCGAAAGGGCCGATAGTTAGGGTTTTGTTGATGCGTTGTTGTAGCGTTGAACCCTAGGTCTGCCCCTATCCCAACAAATGGTTCCATTGCCGGGACCTCAACTGTGATTGCTGGGAACTAAAGAAAAGAGAAAGCTCTATGCGTAGATTTGTTGCTGTAGTGCGCAATACTCTACTTGACTTGTGAAGCTATGTGCTAAGAAGATAAGTCCGACTTGAAGAAAAGCGGTAATATTTTAAAGCTTTGTGCTCTGATAAAAGTAAGATAAGTGGAAATTTTTGTTTTGAAAGAATGGATCTAGGTATGTTTGATAGATTTTGTCTTAGTCTGAAAACTAGGGCACAACTAGAAGAAAGAAGATGTGATATGAATAGACCTGATAGAAATAGTGAAAGATATGTTATTCATATTCATAGAATTTTTTTTTGGACTAACCAATGGATGCAGGATCCTAGAAAGAATTTTTTGCAGGTCCATCACTGTGATCCCAGAGCACAGTATAGGACAGGTTGGGGATCGTTTAAGAGAAAGACAGGATTGACTCTTTGCTATATTTGAAGAAGACTAGGACATCTTGCTAAGGAATGCCTTGGTAGAGGTCCTATTTGCCTTTGTTGTAAAGCTACTAGACATGAAGTTTTGGATTGCCTTAGAATGATTGCTAAGGATGAAAAGATGAATATAAGACAAGAAAACCACAAGGAAGGCCAAGAGACTAAGAATATACTAAAGAACTAGAAAGAATAAGAGACTATATTATTGCAGATGAAAGAAACATTGAATGATCACAGAGACATCATTTACCAGAGATCTTAAAAGAGAAGCAGTGCATAGAAACAAGAATAGAAGACTTCGACATAGGCTGTATATTGGATGCAAAAACACAGGTGAACATTATGCCAGAAAGTACTTGGGAAATTTTGGGAAAGCCTGCTATGATTCCTTCATTGGGAGGAATAATATTGTTTAAAGGAAAGATGATAACCCTATGTGGAAAACTTACTCATGTACCTATGATAGCCCCTAGAACATCGACAAAGGAAGAATTTGAGGTCATTAAGTTTGTTGAGAAGCCCCTTTTGTACTTTTGTTAGGAAGGACTTGGATTGAGAGAGATCAGATCTGAAGGAAAGAATAAGAGGAAGCTATAGAACAGAAAAAGAAAGAATTAAGGGATTTCATGGCTAGGAGAATAATGTGCTTAATAGAAGAACAAGAGGACAAGTTGAAGCAATTGAGGGCCAAAGATCTACTTGTCGAAGTTGAAAGAACACAAAAAAGGCTTAATGAACCTATCCATGCAGGAGAGTAGAGCACCTACTATAGAAACAGTAAGAGAAGAAGTATTATCTTCGAACCCTGTGAAAGACCCTCAACAGTGCGAAGCTAGTATGCTAAGAGAAGATAAGAAGAAGAATGGAAAGAGTAATCTAGAGACGCAGATCACAGGAAAAAAGAAAGAAAACTCAGTAAGAAGAAAACAAAGCTAGAAAAATTACAGGAGGTTCCAGAGAGGACTTCGCAGAAGAAAGGCTTGTAGAACTTGAACCTCGTCGGAATAGCAGAAAAATGCAGACTGACACTTCACCACGATGAAGCAATATGACCGTTGGAGGCATCTTGACTGTTAGAATGATGCTCCAGAATGGCTAGAAACGCAGTTATTGCTGGAAAGCTCACCATTTGCACCGTTGGGACCGCACCATGACATATGGAATCATATTAATTGAGGCATTCCTGCCCATTGGAGGAGTCGGTTACAACATTGTCTATTTAGTCCATCACATATCCCACTGAGAACACTTTTGAAAATTGTGATTATCCGAGCCCATAGAGAACTGATTGCTATCGCGCTGTGCTTATTGAGACCTCACCACCCGAGTTGTTTACCTTGAGAGTTTGTTCGCCTACTTGAGATATCTTCTCTCGAGTGTGCATGTCAGACGAACATAGCGCAATAGGGAAGTCTGTGGAGGAGATCCTAATAGACCTCATGGATGAGAAGGTCATGTCCGCAGGAGTACAAGCCTCATTGACGAGAGGATTGCAATCATTCCCGTCGACTACACGTCGATCTGGACCATCCTGAGCCGCGACAGAGAAACGAAGCAAGCATCGTGATGAATTAGCGAATGCGAAGCGCATCCCGTCGGTCTTGCCTGACTATATCTCGCCTCTGTCTGGCACGGTTTTTCGTGACAATGTCCGGAGAGACTTAAACTATACACTGATCACTGCATACATCCTAAAGGGGATAAGCGTAGTTGGACCACAGTTGGGACAGATCTTAACGCTCAAGATCAATGATTTCAAATTAGGAGAGCGCAAGAATTATGGAATGCTTGCACCACATAAGTACTTGACAAAGACAATGGGGAAGAAGTCGAAGATAGTCCCCCATCCATGGACCATGGACATCACGAGATAAAAAATCCTTAATGTGATGAATATACCACACTTCGACATACATCAGGAGGTTAACGCCTGCGTTAAACTCCTCCTGTTATGATTCCATGGAGGTTACCTGTGGTTGGATAGGCGCATCACTGTAGATCCGATACTGATCCACCAAATCACTGGATTGAGCATGCAAGGCTGGACCCGCATGATTTTTACCCAGGGAAGGCTGCAGATCGCAGCTTGGTACAACGAATAAAAGACAGCTATGGCGATGTGGAGAAAGGGAAGCGGGGCTACAAGGTAGCTTCCATCCAAAATTACGCAGTGCGCCTAGCTTGCCAGTTGATCGCTGGTAAGCTCGTCAGGACGAATAGACCAACGCATGTCATGGGGTTCATCATCGACCTCGCAGGAAAGTGTGTTGAAGGGTTGCAGATGAACTGGGCGAACTACCTCGTCAACCAGTTGGAGCAAGATTGCCGCGAAGCACATGACTAGGGCTATGAGTTTCACTTCAGTTGGTTGCTGATCCTTGTTGCATTTGTCGCTTGGGAGATGCCGGAGGGAGCAACCTTCCCTAAAGTTGAGCCATCCGAACCATTGGCCACGAGGTTCACTACCCTGTGGTATTCAAGCGACATGGCAAAGCAATGGAAGTCCGATGCAGTATTCCACACCTATTACTTTCAGTTGAAGAGGTCCATTGAATCCTTCCCTCACATGACACCGAATACACTCCATAGGTTCAGGCCAATAGCGAAGTTCTACGCAGACAAACACTTCATTTACATCACTCTGCATAGGGACGAACACAATGAAGAGCTCCAATCCTATTACAAACTCACCAAGGAAGACATGGAGGAAATAACCAAGGAATGGCTTTCAAAATTCCTTCTACCAGTTGAATACACAAAATTATCCGACCTCGACCTCATTGGAAGTCCTGTAGTCACCCGGGAAGAGTATGACAGACCCAAAAACAACAAGAAGAAAAAGAAGGAAGAGGTGCAAGAACGAAACAACGCATCGGAGGAAACTACGCCCGAGTCACCTGGAGGAGGAGGAGATGACAAAGTATAAAAAGAAGAGGATGAAGGGGAATAAGACAAGAAGGAACAGGGTAAAGTGACACCGCCTAAAGACCCCTTTACAGAGGCCGAGACATTAAAGACAAGAAAGGTTTCTCCAAAGAAACCTTCAACGTGAAAGAAGTCAAGAGCCAATAAGCCTCAATTATAGACTGTACTTACGATGGATGATATTGATCTCATTATCAGAGCTGTGTTAGATACCTCAGAGGATATTTTGCAGTGCAACAAATCCAAATAGGAGACAATGTATGCCATGATTGATGTGGAGCTCAAAGGGGTACAACAGGCTCTTTATTCGAGCCGCACAATGTCTACTGCATCGTTGTCATCAAGGGGTATAGAAGTAGGATATGAGCCTGCCCAACTACGAATATTAGCAGATGTGATAGAGGCCTACCTTCATTGGGTCCAGGAAGAAAAATAACAAGCCAAAAAGGCATTGAAGCAAGCAAAGGAGGAAGCCCTAGAGCAGCGCCGGGTTGTGCAACAAGAGAAAGATGACCTCTAGGCGAAGTTTGCAGAGGATAGAGCACAGATCCAGAGAGAGAAATATCAGCTACTCGTAGAGCAGATTGGAGTTAGAGAAGCAATAACTAGAGAACTTCACTCTATGCCAGGCCTAGAACAGATGGAAGACGAAACAACTGAGAGCCAAGTAGGGAAGCTCGCTGAAGCCATTCAACAGCTCCAAGCAATAGTAGCAGAATTGGAATTGCAAGCAGTGCCAAGCACTCCGCAAGAAGTGCAATATCAGAGGGAAGAAACTTCCAGGGGCGTAGTTAAAAGAATCAAAGCATTGGCCTTAGAATGTAAGCAATTGAGTGACTGAAGTGCACAGACCTATGAGCGCCTTGTAGAGGACCCATAACTAAGGACACTGGAGTCACAACTCTAGGAGGCAAAGCAACAAGCATCAACAGTGCAAGCACAGCTGAAGCTGCTTACAACAATGGAGAAGATGAAAAGGTCACAGGAGGTGCGCGCAGTTCAACAACAGGTCAATGCCATCCAGAGTAGAGTCATGGAAGTGACCCAAAGACTCCATCAAGTGCAGGATGAAGCCTGCACACTTTTTGAAGAGATCGAGGGACAAGGTGCACAACTTGAACAAGAGGTAATCATAGTGGAACAATGCTTGGAAGGGCCTACCACTGAGCATGTCATTCAGGAGTTTGCCGAGCAGGAGGCTCTGGTGAAGCAGCAAGTCAAGGCAGCTCGATCCAATCTTGAGGCCTTCAAAGAAAAATTTCCCAGATCAGAGTGACTCAGGACGAGCCACACGTGAGTGTTGGGGTCCTGTTGGCCATTGACCATGTTTTGAGGAAACACTGGTCATGTTTGACCAATTTTGGGACTTCGATAGGCTGGTCGAAGATGGAGCGCCTAGGTGAAGCAGAGATCCTGGGATCTCTCCCCCTTTTTGTGGGATTTTTTGGTTTAGGGTTTATGTAACGAGTATGGGATGTCATCCCATGGGTTTACCCATGCTTAGGCCCCTTTTGTAATGTATAAATAAGTAGCTAGGCATTGTAAGAAGAATTAGACCTAGAATATCTAAGTGTGATAAGTGCGACTAACTGTGAATGCTTTGTGCATACCATATGTAGAGACTTGCTGAGCTAAGTGCAAGTAACTTGTAGTGCTTTATGCACAGACTGTGTAAAGGCTTAGTGCCTGGACCTAACTCGGGGAAGGAGGATCTGGTGAGGTGTGCGCAGATCTCCTGTCCTATCCAGAGTTAGATTTGTGGCTCTCTGCATGTAATAATATTGGAAGAAGCTAATAAAAAAAGATAAGAGTTGGTGGACGTAGCCCCACGCTGGGGGTGAACCACGTATATCCTGTGTTGTGGTTTCTTTGTGCGATTGATGTGACTTATGCTTAGTGCTGTAATATTTATGTATGTTAGATACATCTAATATAGTATCTTAGTGCTTAGTGATGTGAATGAATGCTAGATTTGCTTAATTCTATGTACTAAATGGTTAGATGTGCTTAGATATTGATGAATACCGCGCTGTTCTGTAATTAGGATTTTTACCTACGAAGTGAATAAGGGTTAAAGACCAATAAATGATAATTGATAAGTTCTCTGTTAAGTGTTGTAATCACAGATCTGTGTCCTAGATAGGTTGTAGACACTTGAGTCTTGCAACCCCCCCTGCCTCTACCTTAGGTGAGACTTCATCTGCTTCGCAGGTGTTTCCAAAAGGGTCGGTAGTTAGGGTTTTGTTGGTGCGCTGTTGTAGCGTTGAACCCTGGGTCTGCCCCTGTGCCAACACCAACCAACATATATCACTATAACATTCTAAACCATGATTTGAAACACATGAACTGTAGAAGACTGTGCTGGTACCATCACATAAGAAAACAAAATAGAAGCGCTGCTTATTCACCATAGTGTCATAAGTCTACAAGGGGGTCCCACCTACTAGTTTATTATTAATATAAATAAATAGTATAGCTTGGCCATCATTTGCGAGCATAGTATTCATCATTGCATTTTTAAGCATCAACACACCCTATCTATCAGCAACAAAAACATCCATCCCATTAGTCCAATCTTGAAGTAGTAGTGGGTATTGCTNAATGAGTCCGGGTATCATGGTATGTGTCACTCTGATTTTCGAAGCATTTGAATATGTGCACTAAGCTCTTTTTTGTTTCATAACGTTTGCTTGGAAATTATGATCTTTAACTTGTTCATACCTGGGAGGATGACAAAGTGCCCTAGTAAGCTCGTTCCCTTAGGGATGAGTTGCCACTAGGTGGGTCTATGAAAGGTCATTTTCCATTCCTTCCATGCTTACCACTTTTCATCATTGTCCCTCTTATCTCCCCCTACCTTGGTTCGGGCATTGGGTTTGCCAAACTAGTAAGGGTTGTACCTTGCCTTGTAGGTAGAAGGGGCTAATGGCCCAGCGGGTAAAAGTAGATGGAAAAAGTTAAAAGACAAAATCAAGCCTTGAGATGCTTCGCCTAGGGATTCCCGAGAAAGCAATAAATGTCTTCTCAGTAAGAAAATTGGACCCGTAAAATAAAATAAAACTCAAGATCTAGTTGGTGGATATGAGGTCTCATCATGAACTGACCTATTAGGTCTATGGGCATGTAGCGGTATGAGACTGCCATCTATCTAGTCACAAAACCAGGGTAGTGGCTCTTGGTGGCATAGTCAAGAGAAAGGTGGTCTCATCACGAGCCAACCTTTTCATTTCCGTGAAGTTCTTGTGGGTAACACTGTCAAGGACTTTCTGATATAAAGCAATTGATAGATAATATTGATGAAGCAAATCAATGATGTACAATAGTAATGATTACAATATATCACTTCACAATAAATTCTAAAGAAGATTCACAATGAGCAATAACAATTTATCATCAATGTCAAATACCAACATTCATTAGAAGCAATGGCTAGCCAATCTTTCAATTTGCTCAAATAAAGGATTTAAATGCTGCAAAGTATAAATATAACTCAAATGGATAACAACAACATTAAGGTTAGTAAGTTAATATAGGCTAGGGTTAGAAGATGTTAGCAATTGTTCAAAGGTATTGGTTGTTTGGGGTTAGTGATCGGGGCACTCAAACACAAAGGTCTTAGATCAGTGCATTCATAGGGAAAATGGAGTCAAAGATAGCGACAAATGTTGAAGAAGCCAAATGATAATGGAGGGCTAAATACAAGAGGGTTTGATGGTGAAGTGTTGTTGAGCCAAGGCTTCAACATTCAAACCCTAGGGGAAAACAACTCACTAAGGTGTAGAAACCCTAGGCCTTAGTGCATTTTCCTCCTTCTTTATCTCAATGACAAGATAAAAACAACTAGGATTGAAGAGCATAGGTAATGCTAAAGATAAGAGAGATATGATGGTTGAAGTATTGATAAGGCAAGGCTTCAACCTAGCAACCCTAGGGGAAGACGACTCACCAAGGTGTAGTAAACCTAGGCCTTGGTGTGTCTTCCTCCTTCTTTAGCTCAAAAGACAAAGTTAAACCGACTAGCCTGAAGAGTGAATGGTAGGGTGTTGCAATGGAAAGGCCCTAGCATTTATCTTCAACAAATAAAATAGCTTCTTGGCATAATATAATGGGGACATGAAATAAGGACACCAACATTTGCTTATTCCCTAGGGTTTAATTCAACAATTTCATTAACAAAATGCAAGTAAAAGAATATAACCATTGAAGTAAGGGAAGGATTGCAAAAATTCACTTACATTCACCAAGTATCATCAAGACAAACCCTAGTTGTAGACCTTCCAACAAGAAAAATGCCAAAAATAGCTAAGATAAGCCTTCCTTCAACAAGTGTGCCACAATTTCAACCACAAACCCTAATAAGGGCGCAAATGTCATACGTCACCAAGTGGTGAGTGGAAGATCTTCTAAAGAAGAGAGTAAAAACCCTCAATTTATACCATACCAATGACCTTAATTAAATTTAGATCACCAAAAGGATGACATGGCCAAAATACATAATAATACCGTTTTACACTAAATGTCATAATTTAAAACCCTCATCAAGAAAAAGTGAAGACATCATGCCATTTTAGGGTGATGTTAGCCCTTTCTAGGGAAATGTGGGCCTCCTGGAGAAAAATGTTAGCCCTCCTTGGGCCTCTGGAAGATGCCACACATGCCAATCATGCCACAACTACCTCCCAAAGTCCCATATCGCTGGATGATGTCATAAGAGGTCATGGGTGATGTCATGGGCCTTCCAAGGCCAATGTCCCAATGGAGAGGGCACACTGCCCCTCGATAAGGCTCTGCCAAGCTGCCTCTGGTGGAACGTTCTTCTCTTCTCCAGTGCAAACCCTCTGATCTGTCTCTACCTCCTGCTAGGGTCTCAACATCCATCTTATGGGCTTCCAACCCCATGGAGGTCCGAACCAGTCATCTCCCCATGTGTACCTGTCCAATATGGTACTTGTCTGTCGGGTATGATCCTACACATCAACAGATACACCCTCCATGGGATCATAAGTCACATGGATCATAGTAATTTCAATCACATCTAATCATCAATTTTATTAAACATGTGCATAAAACCCCTTTTACTCAGTTAAGTGCTCAAAGACATTACACAAATATGCAAGCCAAGTTTGGAAGAAGTGACAGGGGGTCCTATTGGGCTAGTGTTCACTGGACG
>SNQJ01S0207176.1:0-16296 GCA_010110895.2 Picea sitchensis
TTAGCATAGTTTTTGTATGATTTTGATTATTTATGTGTAATGTGGATCAACATTTATTTAAATGTTTTTGGTAATTTGCAAGAGTTTTGAGTTTTTCTTGAAGCAAGTTCTTGGGTTTGTTAAGATTAAGGCTAATATTAAACTTGTAATGGCCATTTTTGTTGGGTATTTCACTCTTCAATATTTAGTAATGGGTTTAAGTTTAGGAGTGTTTTCCAAATTTAGTGGGTGCAATCCATTTTGTGCATCTTCAATTGTCCATTTTTTATACAAATTTTGTTTAAACTATTGTACATGCTTTTCAATTTTCATGTCACATCACAATTAATCACTCTGCAACATATACTATTGGAAATACTTTACAATCATTCATTGCATATGTATGCAGGGGTTGAACATCTCTCTGACAGGAAGTATTGAATGAATGAGAGTTGTAACTATTTTTGTTGATGGCTTTTCTGGCTGTTACAACTTAGTTATAGGATGAAGAGGATTGGCCAAAACATCATAAGAATTAAATATGGAGCATATTGGTTTTATCTACCGGTTTTTGCAGTTATAATAGTTTCTGCCTCTTACCTTAATTCTGGATGGCATGGGTTTAAGGTTCAGAATAGATGAAGTGTATAGCAAATAAAATCGCAAAATCAAAAGGCTACTTGGAGGAAAAAATAAATATGAAGCATAGTGTGTATATTTGATGTCTTTAAAATTAGCCATATTTAATCTTGTTAGGCATGTTGTGGATTTGGAGATTTTTCTAATCCTTTATCTACCAATGTTATTTTTAGGAATTGTCAACTATTCTACTTTTTGGACCCATATACGACCAAAACTAGTCAAACCATGAACAAAAAGGGTAAATATACAACAATGTTATTAGAACCAGACTGGTCATTGTGCCGGTCGACCCCAAAAATCTTACCTTGATCTGAACTAGATAAAAACCAGACCACAAAACTAGTTGACCAAAAAAAAAATTTAAATTTTGAAAAAAACATATATATTCACGTGTATCCATATGAATCCAAACCATTATACACGAATATGCAAAGTTTCTCATGTGTATGTCAAGGGTGCATATAATCAAAATAGGATTGAGTTGAATACATCTTTGAACCAAAATACATCAACAAAGAGGCTCTAAATGGCCTCTAGGGTCCAAAAATAATCATAGTAATAATGAATAACCATAGTCTAGACTCTAGACTCTACAATCTGATCATATGGTAGAATTGTTTGAATCTTTATCCTCTACGTTCTCAACATGACTAGATTCTACAATGGGATTTTGGCTTGATTCCCTTGGCCTTGAAGGTAGTGATATACATCCAATGTTCAAATCCTTCATTGTGGAATGGGTCCAAGTCCATCAAAGAAAGGTATTCATTGTCAAATGTTGGTGTTTGACTCTCCGCAACCCACTCTGATGAGGGATCCTAGTCATCCAAGACTATGTCGCTTTCCAAATATGTAAAATGAGTATATTACAATTCAATGAACACATTTCCTTATTATTATATATGGGTTTTATACTTTATCAAAAAAATTCCAAGACTTTACAAGGTTTTATAATTTAGTGAAAAATTCGCCAAGATTTTACAAGATTTTATAATTCAATGAAAGATTCGCCAAGATTTTACAAGATTTTATAATTCAGTGAAAGATTCACCAAGATTTTACAAGATTATATAATTGACTAAAAGATTCACCAAATATATATATATATATATAAAAATATTATATAATTTATAAAATAACCTTCATTTTTTCCTATGTATCATGGGGATTCGCCCATTTATTATATATATAAATTTAGGGGGGGTTCTTAAAATCACCCCTGCTCTTTATCCATTCTCTATATAAGCGCATACCAAATTTGGGTGGCACATAAGCTACCACAATGTCCATTACCATGCTCCTCATGGGCAACTGGGATAAAGAAATTGCTAGATCTTTAATCAAGCCAAGGAACTTAACCTTCCTAGAGTCAAATGAAAATAAATCATGATAAGACTTGGTAATTTCTAAACCCAACTCATCCATGACTGCTTTTGGCATGAGGTTATGAGAAGCTCATGTGTCTAGAAGGAAATTATGAAGAATTTTATCATGGATGTTCAAGGAGACATAGAAAAGTGGAGAGGTTTCCTCACGGTCTTCAACCATTGGACTAAGGACAATAATAGGCTTATCATATTGGAGGTTTACAACATCAACAAAAGTTGGCATGGGTTTAGGCTCAAGGTCTTTGAGGATGGTTTGTTTGAAGGTATCATTCTTCATTAATTCCATGAGGGGTATGGGGATTTTAACCTTCTGAATTTTTGATTCAAAGCTAAATGAGAAAGGAAATTTGTCGGGGTTTCTTACCTCTTGCATAAGAGATTTAAGAAGTACTTGATTCTTTGTTTGAGCCTGATCTTTGCTTGGTTGTTGTTTTGCAGGCGAAACAACTTTCTTGGGAGGAGATTGCTCATCTTGCTTACTATCACTTTGTTTAAATATGAGATTATACCTATTTTGATCATCATCTTGACAAATAGATCCATCATATGAGTCTTGATTAGCCCGCTGACTAATCAAATCTTCTTCATAAGTAGACTATGTCAAGAAAGATGCATCATCTTTATCTCCCAAACAATGGATCTCATCATCTTCTTCTAGTTGATCTTCCTCCATTACTGTGTTCTGAAAAGGGGCTTTGATATTTTGATCCTCATTAGTATTTCTATTCCTTTGTAAAATCTGAATTTGCTCATTATTTCTTCTATAAGGATTTGGATTTCAAGGAATAAAAGCATTAGGATCTCTACCTTTTATAGGCTACTTGTTTTCAATCTTAATCTTGGACAATTCAGAAGTCAAAGATTCAATCATCTTAGCCATATTTTCAATATTAGGACCATCACTTGATGATGAGGCTTCTCCTTTCTATTTCCTTCTATCTCCTCTACCTTTCAACTTCTCTACAACAGGGATATTAGATTCCACTTCAAGTGATGCATCTTGCATATCAGCCAATGTAACATACCTCCTTTCTCTTAACATCAAATAAAATTCAGCATCAAAATCATTAGCATATGTGATTTTTGCAAAGGTAGCAGTAGGCTTGATTTTAGTTGGGATCTTGCTATACATCCGATTAAATTTCTTGGTAAAGTCTGACACTGATTGACCACTTTCCCTTCTCAAGTTCCCAAACTCTGTAATGTAGTAAAAAAATCCTTCTTATCCCCCCATTGTTTTAATAAAGTATCATCAAAAAATTCAATACCTGTTATGGATACTGGGGTTAATTCTCTAAACCATCTCCTGGCCTCTCCATCTAATATTTGCACAAACACTCTCATCCATACATCCTCCTATGTGATATTTAAGTTATCAGCATAACTATAAAATAATTCAAGATGCTCTTCAACTATGACCTCTTCTGTCCCTGAAAATTTTGGCATATACTTTTGATAGTCTCTAGTATGCATTGCATTAAGAGGATTTGGCAATACTAATGGGGCATATCTAGCAGCTATGATTCTTTCCATCTTAGTTATATTTTGAGGTGTTGCTGCCATGATAACAGTATATGTAGATGTACTAGAAGTTTGGATCACTAATGATTGAGATGAGGCTGATGTAGAAGATGAAGGTGAGGTAATGAGAGAAAAAGGCATTTATGGACTTGCAACAGAAGAAGGGAAATAAGAAGCTCTATAAAATTCAGACAACAACTTGGAAATGTTTTCTTCTCCTTTTATAAAAAATGCATGTAAGACAAGCTCAACTGTAGGAATATTTATATGAATATAGGATGAATTTGGTTCAGTTTCAGATTGAGAAGATTCTATAGAGGATGAGCAAATGTCTTCTTCAACAAATGGTGAACTATCTTCCTGAGTAAGATCAGAAGATCCTTGAACTTCTGAAACTACTTTTTCACTGTCAATCTTTGAGCTTATAGTTTCAACCAGTGTTGGTTTTATTAGTGAATTTTCTAGAAAAGACACAGAGGGATTTCTAGAGATACCTGAACTTGAAGATCCCTTCTGTAATGCCTTTCCTTCTTTGATGATCCTCTCAGGATCATATACTGGATCATTTAGTGGCTGCTGTGGATTTGCTCGAGTATGTGCCTTCTTAGGAGCCATAATGTATCAATGGAGTTTCCAGATAGAATATTAAAACCAAACTAATGCTCTACCTTTGTCTATCATCAAACATTGGGACTATGTCATCTCCCAATGAAGATTGCTTCACACTCCTCTCCCCGGCAACAACGCCAATTTGTTATCACTCCGGGATTCTCTTTAGATTGTATATCAAGAGAGACTGGTAATTTAATCAGAATACTCAATAATGTATGAAAAATTGGATCAAAGATGAATAACTCACATACTCATTCCTTCACTCAAAACAATTTGAACATATCTAGACAAAATAAGGCCTTCAAAAGTTATTGATCAGATGGTTTATATAATCCAGGTGGATGGAGAATGCTAACTATGTCCACAGCATTACATATATTGAAAATACATGTAAAAGGTCGAATATAACCAACAAAATACTTGTGATCCTTTGTTTACTAATGCAAAGATAAGATAACAATCATCAATCATTAAATAAACGAAGAACTGAACATAAGATTCAGCTCACAAGTATAGAATAAGAAAGATAGATAGAGGTCTGAGCAATATCAATGAAAGAGGCTTATCATTCTAGAATATATATCAAGGTATTTAAAACAAAAGAGTACATAAGAGTCTTCAATCCCTAACCCTTTACAATGATGCCTCAATGGGCTTAAATAGGTTTTACAAATTCGACTAAGATCCTTAAAAGTTGGATTTGAATGAAACCTATCAGATCAAATCTAAACTAATGCAAAAAGGTAGGATGAGATCCTATTTCTAAGGGATAGGTATCCCATCCGAATTCTAACTATTTAGCTCCACCTGTGCTTCCTCATGGCTGTAGGAGTCCTTCATTGCCTTTATCTAACACCTAGAGTAATGAATCGTCCATTAAATGTTGAAAATCAAGTCAATATTTGACCAAAACTCTTACATGCAGAAGGCTGACAAGTTGGTAGCGCATTGCATAGAGAAACACAGTCTACGCTACAAACTCTTGTAGGTGCCAGTTTTTCCAAAAAACTTCAAAATCGCTTTAAGAAAATATATTTGAAAGCTGCAAGCATGTCTCATCAGAACACATATTACTCTAGTTTTCCATCTTTATTGAGTTTACTCAGACGTCATCTCAATAACCATATATATGTACATACTTATTCAAAGTAACTTTCATACCTTCATAAGACTTCATGATATCTTAATTCATCATAGGTCAGCATCCATTAATCAAAACCTTAAAACGACCTTTGAATCAATCACCTTGCTTGGGAGAACTAGGAAAAGTAGTTTCTTTTAAGAAGATAACCAAATTCTTCTTGCTAAGCATATTCTTGTTCAAATATAAGTATTTAGTTAGCTTTCTGTTTTCTTCTCTCAGGATGAGGTTCTGTTTGTACACATTAACCAATTCTTTCCTTTGAATCATCTTCTTTCCAATGTTCCTCTTTAGTTGGTTAGACTCCCCTTGTAGTTCATCTATTTGACTTGAAAGTTGTCTGCCAAGTGTGACATTCTCTTGATGTAGCTTCTGATTCTTCTCCTGAACTTCTTTGAGTTGTCTGTCTGCATCCTTGAATAATTGGTCCCAATTATATTTAGGTCCTTGATCTGTATCTGAATCTGACTCTGGTGGAGATTCACTTAGTTGGACTATGGCTTCAAGTGCTTCCTTTTCAAGAGGAGAAACTTTAAATCTTGATAACCTAGCTCTAAGATTTATAACATCAGTTCTTGGATGGGAATCCTTTGCTAATACAATTTTTCTCCTGGATGACCTTCTGAGGGCTTGTGTATCAATTCTGGATTGGATACTCTAAGTATTATCTTCAATATCCATTGGAGGAAGCTCCATAGGAGGATCTATTTGTTCTTCAATAACCACCTCTTTAGCCTTCCCTTTTATTTTGTTTCTTTTATATACTTGGACATGTAAAGGTTCCTGAGGAATGTGTTCTTGAGGGGACTATAGTGTTTCATATGCAGAGGGAACAATGGGAGTAGAAGGTTGTGCTACTTCAAGTGAGGGAGCAGAGGGGTCAAAAGGAGAAGAAGACTGTGGTATTTCAGATGATGGGACAAAGGGAGCATTGGGAGGTGTTGCAGTCTTCTTCTTATGAGTTTTAAGTTTTGAAGGAGAATGAGGCTTTGGTAGTTAGATACAAACAGGAAAGTAGGCCAATCCTTCCCCTCCTTCTTCAACTATTCAATTACTATTATCTTTATTAAGGCATAATGAAAAATAGATTTTTGAATCTTATCAGGTTTTCTTTATGCAAATGAAATCATCCTTTGCAAAATCATGAAAAGGAAATAAGGTAAATATATTTCCTTCTTACTAGTGAAATGTAGAAGAATCTTCAAATGGTATTGTAAAATCCAGCTATATATTCCTTCATAGGTAAAAAATCTCTAAATGATGAATATCATATTATCATATTCCTCTATCAACCACTTCCTTGGCACACCCTTTACCAAATCATCTCCTCTATGCTCAGGCCTGAGCATATCTTGACACCAATCCTCCTTTTCTAGTTTCCTTTCCTTGAACCATAATTCCCATGTCCTAGGGATCTCAATCACCTCTGCAATCAAATCCACTGTCAAATGGATTTCAAAGGGTCCAACATGTGTCTTGCCATTTTTGTAATTCTGCACAAAGTCCCTTGAAACGTCCAGGTGATGTCCTTCGAGTTTATGAAAAAACCTCGAGCATCCCATGTGCTTGAAGGAGTCCACATGGTTAGGATTATGTTCGATCAGAGTGGTATCAGTGGGCTCGAATCTAACCACATAACCTGACCTCTTCTTGGGGATCGGTTCTTTCCTTGGAGCCATCGTATGTATGAGCACATGTTGTAAACACCTCTTCACAAAGAGAATTAGAAGCAAACTCTAAAAACAAACAACTTTGCTTGTTTCTTGCAAACCTTAGTAACTTTCCCTTTGATGGTGAGTTGCAGTTGTAGAAAGTTCCTCAACACTTTGATGATGGTCTGAGAACTTTTTAAAACCTTATTGATATATGCTTTTACCTCGGAAGCTTTCAAATTTCAAAACATGGTTTTCCCCTCAAGTTGGTAGTGTGGCATGTGTAAAAATTATGAGTTGTGCTGACAACGATCACTAAGTTGGTAGTGATTTAAGTACAAAAGTACCTAGGTGTGCTACGAACTCATCATCATGGAGGGAAATGATAGAAGGAAGGTAAAATCACAACTTGAAATCAGAATGATGGCTTGTTAAGGACTAAAACCGACTCTTATGATCCCTGACTCACTTTTAGGAAACAAATGACTTGTCTTTTGACCATATAAAGCTAGGATAATGACCTTGATGACCACTTAGTCATCTATCACCCTCATTTGACATGAACAAGACTTGATGACTAGACTCAATGAAGGACACATTTTATTGAATGACTCAAGGACTAAAAAACTCAATTAATACCTAAGACAAATAAAAATATGAGTTTTATTGGGAAAACGGAGACTCTAGTTTGTTCGATGTATAATGGTATGAAGATTATTGTATTTCTAGGTAGGACTATTCTAGATGGATATTACATATCATTCAATTTCGGTGATATGTGGAGCATACACATAACTCCTCCACGGTTAGATATTTATGGCCTTGTGAAGTTGGAGAACCCTCATGAGGTTATCTAGAGGTCAAAGAAGTCAAGTTATTATAGAAGCTCCTAGAAAGTTGACTAGTTGAAGTGTTAGGCAAATATCAATATAGCATAGAAAACCTGGAAAAAGTACTCAACACCTTGAAAATAGATAATTTCATATAATATAAGCCTCTTCGAGGGGGCAACCTCCTTTACCCCTTAAATGTTCAGTACAAGATGATTCAAAAATGAAAATGTCTCCTTGGTATATATAGGAGACTAGATTCTCAATTACAATAATGGCCTAAAGGCTGGAGCATAAATAAAATAACATTACTAATATAATATGCCCCAATTAAAGAGGTAATGCACCAATAGTAAGGGCTTAACATGCCCTCCTTGAAGACGAAGTGTTGTGCTGCTTGTGAGTAACTATGGATATACATATAAAAGACTCATCTTCCCAAGTGGAATCTTCATTGGTAGTTTCCTCCATTTAATGAGATACTCACGAAATGGATCAGGCCCTCAAGCGGCAGAATTCTTGTGTGGAGTGATGGATTAGGGGCTCAATATGATTTTTTCCTTCCTAGTCAAGTTATAGCAGTATAGTTTGAGCCGGGATCTTGTAAACCTATAACCTTCTTCAAGCATGAAACATGGAAAATGGGTGTACTTGTGAAGAAGATGCGGTGACTCAATTGTATTCCATAGTATCAATTTTTTGCAACACCTTATAGGGCCATAGTACTTTGGTGATAATTTATTATCCTTCTTGGCTTGCTTGAGGGACATCTGTTTGTATGGTTGTAGTCTTAAAACACCCAATCCCCTACTTCAAAACTTCTTTCACTTCGATGTTGATGCTTGTTGTTTCATGGAATTCTGTCATGGTCAGTTGTCCTTTAAGATTTGGAGAACTTGGTGATTCTCGATGTGTGATCTTCCACTGCTTGAACCTTAGATTTTCTTTTAGAGAAGAAGTGATGGAAGGAGGAATTGGGTATCCATAAAGTGCCATAAATGGTGTCATTTTTTGTTCTTGTTATGAAGAGTGTTATACCACCATTCGTCAAGGGTAACTCGGCTGAACCATTGTGTTTGTTTATCGGAGACAAAGCAATGAAGGTATCTTTCCAGACATTTGTTTACTATCTTGATTTGTCCATCAGTTGAGGATGATAGGATGAGCTATGGAGCCAATTGAGTACCCAAACAAGAAAATAATTACGTCAAAAATGTCCGATTGAAGATGGGATCTCTGTCACTTACAATAATCTTTGGGTTGACATGTAGCTTTTATTTGTCTCCATGAATGTGATGGCAATGTACTAGCTTTGAAGGGATGAGAGAGAGTGCACAAAGTGTGCATGCTTGGTGGAATCTATCCAACAATCACCATGATGACACTCTTCCTTGGGACGGTAACCACAATAATGAAATCCATGGAGGAAACTTCCTCCCCATATTTGACTTGGGATGGATAATGGTTGTAAAGACTAGGGGTCTTAATTGTTTCCACCTTATTTGGTTGGAAAACCAAGCATACGCCTAAAACTTTAAACATTAGTTTTAGCATGCATCCCAAAAATATCCTTCTTGACTCTATGGTAGGTTTTCAAAAACCACGAGTGCCCTCCTCTTTGGAGATGTGCAATTCCAATAGTACCTTTGTTGGAGTTGGGAGTTCTTACACATAAATATACGATCTTTGTACCATAGTGAATCATTTTTCCATGTAAATGTATGCGATCTGCTTGGAATCTAACATTAACCTTTGAATGAGAGTCCACACTTTTTAGTCATTCTTCCATTTTATCCCTTGCTTCTATTATCAATCAGGTTGGATGATCGAGAACACCAGAGAAGAGCCTCAACAGCATCTTCATCCTTTCTTGAGAGTGCATCACATACAACATTTTGCTTCCCCTTTATAGATGATTTCAAAAATCCATGGCTTAATATCTTGGTTGCCCATTTTTGTTGTTCTTAGAAGATAGTCTTTGTTCCAAGTATTTAAGACTATCATGATTTGTTTTGATATGAAGTGCCAATCTATTAGGTAAGGATGCCATTCTTCAATGCATGTAGTATTTCCATCATTTCCTTCTCATAAATGGGTTTGTAAGTCCTTTCCCTTGAGTGGTCAACTTTCAAAAGCAGGGGGCCTTCATGCATTAGGACCGCACCAATTCCATTTCGAGGCATCACATTCTACAATAAAGGTTTTTGTGAAGTGCAGGTTGTGTCGAGCCAGGAGCTTTTCACATGCCTCTTTAAGTTGTTCAAAATATTTGGTTGCCCCTCACAGAGTCCATGAATTTGCATCCTTCTTAGTTAGTGTGGATTAAAAGGTGTTGTTATTCTTCCATGAACTCCGAACAAACTTGCGATAGTAACCCTATCAAACAAAATCCTCTAATATTCTTTATGTTTTGAGAATGGGGCAGTCCATCATGCCCATAATCTTGTTAGGGTCTACCTTGACACCTTCATGAGATACAATATGACCCAAATACTCTACCTCCTTTACTCCAAAAACATTTGGATGGTTTGGAATATAGTTGTTTATCGCGCTTTAGTGGTTTAGCAGCACCTTGTCCAATATGCACATGATCCTCCCAAGACTTGCTATAGATTGAAACCATATCATAAAAAAAATACTAACACAAATTTTTTAGGAAGAAGGGGCTTGAAAATGGAATTCATCGACTCTTGGAATGTGGAAGGTGCATTTGTAAGGCTAAAAGGCATGACCAAAAAATTCATAATGGCCTTCATGAGTTGAGATGTTGTTTTGGGATATCTTCTTCCTTCATTCTAATCGATGATTTTGAATAGAAGATCAATGATTCCTCCATCATAGTTCATCTAACAATTCATCCAATGGCGGAATGGGAAACTTATCTTTAATAGTGATCTTATTGAGCTCTCTATAACTTTGGACGCACATACACCATGACTATCTTTCTTGAATACCGGCTTACCAGCAGTGCGAGGAAGTAAGAACTTTAGCTAGGTCTAATAATGCCAACCTCTAACATTTCTTCAACCATAAGCTCCATTTCACTCAAAGTAAGGGTATCTATGGCACGATGTTAGAACACTCCCAAAATTAGGTGGGCCCCTATGATCATGATTTTGGTGGGTGGAAGACCTTTGGGAATATCTTCAAATACTTTTAAATGCTTGTCAATGATCCTTTGGAGATCTTGAGGAATAAATATCTTAGATGTTTGAACATATAGTGAGCATAGTTGTGCAATAGCAGCTTGATGCCTTTTCAATAATTTTGTCATGTGGTTAGAGCTTATCACCTTAGGGTTTTCCTGTGATGCCTCTTAACTCAATTTCTTTTTCTTCCAATGAAAATTTCGTGAAAAGTTCTTGAAATTAAAGCCATTGTTACAATGATTGTAACCATTGATTCCTAGTACAACATCTACACCCATGGGTATAGCAATCATTGGACTATTCATTATATTCCCCATAGTAAGATTGATCTTATTGCATTTTCTGAGCAATTGATAGTTCCTCCATCTGCAATCATTACTTGAAACTTTGGTAGATATACAAAGCAATTGAGATCTTTGGCTAATTTATAGTAGAAGGTGAAATTATGAAGGTGTTGCAGAATCAATTAGGACTATTACCTTTTATTTTTGATGTATCCTTGATCTTGAGGGTTTGAGGAGTGCTAATTCTAGCCAATGCATTACCGCGATATCGTGGGACTCAACTCTTGAGACGAAATTGCTTCTACAGATTTTCAATGTAGAGATGGTTCTTGTTCTTGTTCTTCTTCCTCTTCACAATCTATGTAGAATAATTTCTTCTCACCACACTTGTGTCCCTTCCTATACTTGTTGTCACAATTAATCATAGCGCTTTTCTTTCCTCCAATTGTTGAGGGTGTCGACCTAAAGTAGGTTGAGTGTTTAGAAGCGACGTGTTCTCTCTATAGATGTTAGGATTGGTCTTCTAGTATCCACTTAGCCATATTTTTACTTTCAGCATTAATTGCCACCTTAAATGCATTATCAATGATTTGGGTTCCCAATGAACCCTCATGTTGAATGTTATCCTTTAAAGTTCCTATGAATACATCAATCAAAGTGCTCATCACGGAATGAGGTTTACCTTTATATTCAATCTTTGGAAGTTCTCAGTAATATGATGGCGAACCCTTTTGCTTGAGATTTATCAATTGGCTAAAGAAGGTATTGCTCCTTGTATCTCATAGTGTGCTTATCATTTCTTCCATGAAAATTGTCCAAGTGATGGAAAGATTTCGCGAGAGGCTCAAAGCCATCAATACCATACAAATTGATTAGGTTCTAAATATAAATAAGCAATTAGTGCCTTTTGTGTATGTGGCACATTGGAGAATGAGAATTGCTCCATCGGAAATATCCATGTGATTGGGTCCTTGCCAATGGAAACTTCCTCATATCAATCATAGAGCGTGGTTGGTCTTCAACCCAAAGTTGGAGTTTCTTCCATTCTTGATTCACCTTCCTTGTGTCCTCATCGCCCAGGTTTCATGGGATGCATTTTCACTTTAGGTTTCTTTGTTATGAGAATTTTTTTCAACTGCTGTAGTCTCCCCTTTTAAACCATCCATCTTAGTATCCAACTTAGCTTCCATTGAATCCATCTTCTTTTTGTAGTTCATTTATGTCCTCACAGCATTTCTTCACCTTCATCAAGAGTCAAAATAATACTTTCTAAAGGATTATTTGGACTCTTGATGAAGTTCCCTTTTTTGGTGGCATGTTGGTCGAGTATCCTTTTGAACCTTGATTTTTGAGGTGGATTACGCTGAACAATATTAGCTTCTATTGTATCTCCCAAGTTTTGTACATACGGGTATGAAACTTTCTTTATGTAGTTCTATGATATTTCTTCTGCACTGATGCCACCGAGGTCGATCAAGTGGATGTGTGCCAAGTGGAATTTATGGTAACTTCTCCACAACTTGCTGATTTTTATCATTTCCATGAGATCTCACTTGCTTATAGGAGTGCGCACAAAATAATTGATAAAATTATGAAACTCACACAAAAATACTATAGACTATCCACGATCAAATGAAACTAAGGTCCTCAATTTGGATACTCTAGGGAAGAAGTTATGATTGTTTTACACGGAACACCTTCTGAGACTAGTCAATAGGACTAGTTAGATACCTATCTTACCGCGAGTGTATCTACAAATTAAAGATGACGAGAAGCTGAAATTTTTACCACATATACTTACTAATTTAGTAAAAATATCATCCTGATTTAAATTACTTGAAACGTTCTGAGAGAAGTTTTATAGTGAAGAATTCTGCAATATTTCGATTCGGGATGATTCGGAATACATCTTGTACAAGATGTATCTACGAAATTATCTCTGACCTCGGGGAGCTGAATTTTTAGACCCAATATGCCTTGATAAGGTATGCTAAATATCATCAGATATTCCTTTGAAATGTTGTAGAAAAATTTATAGCAAAATTCTAAGGTGTCTCATATGTAGCGGCGAAACCAGAGACCAAAGGCTTTGATACCATATGTTAAGAAACAAATATCAATATAGCATAGAAAAACCTCGGAAAATGTACTCAGCATGTGAAAAGAGATAATTTCAGATAATAAGCCTCTTCGAGGGCAACCTCCTTTTAGCACTCAAATGTTAAATTTACAAGATGATTCAAAATGAAAATGTATAAACTTGGTATATATAGGAGACTAGGAGGTATAATTACAACTAATGGATAAAATGACATAAATAAAATAACATCACTAATATAATATGCCCCAATTAAGGGGTAATGAGCCAATATTAAGGGCTTAACATCAGTGGAGTTGAAATTAGGAGTTAATCATGGGTTAAAGTTGTTGCATTAAGAAAATAATTAAAAATGATTAGTTGCAACTAGTAGTGGAAAATTTACTCTTTGTAGAAAAGTGGATTAGAAGTGGACAAGTTGTTGAAATTAGGTTAGCCCTAAAAGAGGGAATTTTGGGTTAAGTTGGTTAGAAGATAACCCCTCGAGGAAGCTACATGTAAGTATAAATAAGAGAGCAAGGCTCTTCTATTAGCACCTAATGAGCACATTGAATATCTATTATTGTAGGTTTATTGCATATATTCGTTGATACCTTCTGAAGTTGCAAGAATTACATTGTACGAAGGGTTGGCCGGTGAAAGTTTCAGAATTATGGAAAATACTGGAAAAACCTAGTTTTTTAGGTGTTGTGGCAGGATGTAGAGGAGAAGAGGTGTGTCGTGTCTGGGACTTTAATATGTATGTGCATACATGTGAGAAAAGGAACTACAAACTTGAAGATGAAGATGTTAGGTCTCTAGAGTGTGAAATAAATCTCTCAGGAATACATAGTGGTCAGTACAACAAATATGTCTGAGGGTTCAAAGGTATGTTTTATTTCTATAAGTAGTTGGATTTGTTTGTCTACATGAGAAATAGTTATGGGGGTTTTAGTATTTTCCCTAGAGTGCTATTGGTTGCATAGAATTCTTGTATGTCAGTCGGATTTCATAAATACAGTGCTGGTATAACTTATCATTGGTACATCTTGTTAGTGTTGAGGGAATATATTGTATTTCTAGGCATATGGTTAAGGGTTTTTGTGGTACATGGTTGAGATCTTGTATTTGTGAAGTGGTTGATATTGAGGTTGTATATTAGTTAGGGTTTGATTTCTAGTCCATGTGAGGGTTATTATACTTGCTCATGATTATACACACTCGTATGTCACATGACTAGAGATATATAGACACACTTGGTTAAGGGATTTGTATGATGATGTATGTATGGCACAAGTTTGCTGCATTGACTAGTTAGATGCAGTGAAAAGTTACTATTGGATGTGATAGAGGTAGCAAGGGTCAAGGATTTTTACCGAGGAAAGAAAGCCTTAGTTTTCATAAAAGCTGCATTACACAAGATCACGATATAAAAGGCCCACTTTGTACATACGGGATGCGCATTAGATAAAGAGGCGTGTACATGGTCTTGCACCAACACACATGTCATGTACCTATTATGTTTTGTTGGTACATGCACAACCGCGAATACCAGGTTGATTCTGGGGTTAGTGGCACAAGTTGGTTATAAGTTGTTGGCATAGATTGAGATGCAGTTTTATAGTGGTATATCTTACAGTGAAAATGTGGCAATGGTTTGATCATTTCATTTATATTTCAGGAATTGGAATGATAAGGCAAGGATAGATTAGTTTATCCTGCCAGGTTGTAACTTGACCTGTACCTGTGTTGTGCATGTACCAACAAAACATAATAGGTACATGACCTGTGTGTGTTGCAGTACCCGTATGTACACGCCCTTTATCTACTGCATCCCGTGTATGTACGTATTTTATACTGCATCTTGTGTACGCTTTATGAAAACTAAGGCTTTCTCTTTCCTGAAAAACTCTAACCCTTTTATGCCTCTATCACATCAATCTACACAACTTGTCATTGTGTCCGAGACTGTAGGTGTTCCACAATGCATGCATCTCATACCAATCCCTTAACCAAAAAGTGCATCTATATATCTCTCTAGTCATATTGCCATCCAGGTGTGTATAATCATGAGCAAGTCCAAGTGCATCTATATCTCTCTAGTCATGTGCCATCCAGGTGTGTATAATCATGAGCAAGTATAATAACCCTCACATGGACTAGAAATCAAACCCTAACTAATATACAACCTCTCAATACATCAACCACTTCACAAATACAAGATCTCAACCATGTACCACAAAAACCCTTAACCATATGCCTAGAAATACAATATATTCCTCAACACTAACAAGATGTACCAATGATAAGTTATACCAGCATTGTATTTATGTAAATCTGACTTATACAGTAATTCCCATGCAACCAATATACTCTCTAGGGAAAATACTCAAACCCCCATAACTATTTCTCATGTAGACAAACAAATCCAACTACTTATAGAAATACGAAATACCTTTTGAACCTGTAGACATATTTGTTGTACCTGATCACTATAGACCTTCCTGAGAGCTTGATTTCAGACTCTAGAGACCTAACATCTTCATCTTCTCAAGTTTGTGTTCCTTTTCTCACATGTGCGTGCCATGTTATATTGAAAGTCTGCATACGTACACACCCTTCTCCTCTACATCCCGCGAACACCTAAAAAACTAGGGTTTTTTCAGTATTTTCTGTAATTACAAAACTTTCACCGTCAACCCTTCGTGCTACGTCAGAATTTTGCAACTTCAGATGTATCAATGAATATATGCAATAAACCTTACACAATAATAGATATTCAATGTGCTCAATAGGTGCTAATAGAAGAGCCTTGCTCTCTTATTTATACTTACATGTAGCTTCCTCGAGGGGTTATCTTCTAACCAACTTAACCTGAGTTCCTTCTTTTAGGGCTAACCCACTTCTAACCACTTGTCCACTTCTAATCCACTTTTCTACAAAGAGTAAATTTTCCACTACTAGTTGCAACTAAATCATTTTTAATTATTTTCTTAATGCAACAACTTAACCCATGATTAA
>SNQJ01S0207177.1:0-16224 GCA_010110895.2 Picea sitchensis
TATGTTGAGGAAAGACTCTGAGGTAAAGTGGACTGAAGCAACCGGACATTCATTCAATGCCATCAAGGAAGCCATCACAACAGCCCCTGTGTTGATCAACCCCAATTTCTCCAAGGTATTTTACATTTTTCCATTTGCTTCCAGTGATACGATCGCAACAGTACTCTTGCAGAAGAATGTTGATGATCAAGAGCAGCCGATTGCCTTCTTTAGTAAGGTCTTGAGGGATGCAGAGGTAAATTATGAGTTGTTGGAAAAACAAGCATATGCACTTGTCAAGTCACTGAAAGCTTTCAGGGTCTACATTCTTCAGGTAAAGGTAATAGCTTTTGTTCCTTCCAGTTCAGTTAAAGATGTTCTTGTCCAACCTGAGATTGATGGCAAAAGGAGTAAGTGGATAGCCAGATTGATTGAATTCGATGTTGAAATCAAACCAGCAAAACTAGTGAAAGGCCAGGGCCTTGCCAAACTCCTGGCAGAGGAAAATTGCAGGCTGCTTGACATAAATCTGATGAGTGTCGATGCAGAAAATGTTCTGTCTTCAGAAAACAAGGAAAGTGAGGGAATGCAGGTTTCAGCTCATCTATTTGATTCCAAATGGTACAGCCATATCATTCAGTTTCTGCAGACTTTATCAGTCCCATCATATTTGACAAAGACTCAAAGAAGGGCTTTGAAGCTCAGAGCTATAAATTTCTGCATCAATGATAATTTGTTGTTCTGGAAGAATCCAATTGGTTTGTTGTTGAGATGTGTAAACCAAGAGGAGGCAACCAAAGTCATGTGTGAACTTCATAATAGTGAATGCGGAGGACATCACTATTGGAAAACCACAACACACAAGATCTTAAGATCTGGTTACTATTGGCCATCCTTATTTTCAGATGTATATGAGTTTGTGAAAACATGTGACAAATGTCAGAGATTTGAAGGTAAACAACAACTGAAGTCCCTTCCTCTCAAACCTATAGTGGTCACAGGGCCTTTCCAGCAGTGGGGCCTGGACTTTATAGGTGAAATCCATCCGCCTTCTAGTGGTCAGCATCGGTGGATCCTGGTTGCCACCGATTACTTTACAAAGTGGATTGAGGCTATTCCCACCTGGAACGCCAATCATACTGTCATCATCAACTTTCTGCAGGAGAACATATTTGCCAGATTTGGCTGCCCCAAGAGATTAGTCACTGATAATGCTACTGCATTCAAAGATAAACACCTGGTGAAATTGTGTGAAGAGCTGGGAATTCAGCTGGTACATTCCACAGCCTACTATCCGCAAGGGAATGGTTTAGCTGAGTCATCCAACAAGAGTTTAGTCAGAATCATAAAGAAGTTGCTTGAACAAAATGCCAGAGGTTGGGATTCCAAACTAAAGTTTTCCTTGTGGGCTGACAGGGTAACATGTAAGAAATCAATCGGTACATCTCCTTTCAAGTTGGTATATGGTACTGAAGCCATATTTCTTGTTCAACTTGCATTACCGGTTGCAAAATTCTTACAAGAAATTGATTCTGAACCAAGTGATTTGACTAGGAGAATTCACAATTTGGTAGAACTACAGCACGATAGAGAGCAGCTCTTGGAAAAAACAGAATTGCATCAGGAAAGAATCAAGCAAACTTTTGACAAGAAAGTCAAATCAGATGTCTTCAAAATAGGGGATTTGGTCTTAAAGTGGGATGCAGCAAGGCAGGAGAAGGGGAAACATGGAAAATTCGAGGCTCTTTGGACAGGTCCTTTTGTCATAACAGCGGTGCAGCAGAACAATACCTTTGTCCTCCAGACTCTTTCAGGCGAGCCAGTATCAGGTGGCCCTTTCAACGGGCACTTCCTGAAGATCTATTTCTCATAAGGTTTTTTTTGAAGCCAGGTTCTTCTTGTACATATTTTCTTTTTCAGTTCTGTTTTCTTTATTTCTGTCATTCAAATAACTCCATGCCCAATGGTACTAGCAACTATTTTCAAATTTCTGTTTCAAATTGCAATAAGGCTACTGAGTCTAGCTAGCTTCTTGGTCACCTCACAGGGAGATGCCCATCCCAGTTGGAGCCAAATGTTAACTCCCAAAATGAAACCGTCTTTTTGGTCAAGTTTTGTGGTAGATAGTATTGCTATCGGTAGTGTCCTCAAGTCATTTTTGAGTGTTTATAGCTGCAAAACTTAGGTTTTGGTTTTGGTCTTAGAAAATAATATGACCCATAAAGTCTTATTTTCAAAATTTTCATATTTCACTTTCAACAGCTAACGTGTGTCCAAAAGTTGAGTGTTAGTTGTGGAAAGTGGCGACTTTCAGCAGCTAAGGAGCGCTTTTCATAAGTCGGTGCGCAGTTGAAAGTGGTGAATTTCAAAATGTCCAACAATCAGTTTCGCGGGTCGTGCGCTGCTGAAAGTACATAATTTCCACAGCTATGGAACTGTTTTTCAAAGGTTGTGCGCTGGTGAAAGTGAAGACTTTCCGCAGCTAAGAAACAGTTCTTAAAAGGTCACGCGCTGAGGAAAGCGAAGACTTTCAACAACGAACGGGGGTTTTCCACAGGGTCACGTGCTGGTGAAAGCGGCAACTATGAACAACTAACAGAGGCGTTTTCCATGGGCCATTGGTTGAAGAAAGCGGGAATCACGTGCGTGATATCCACGTCTGAAGGCAATGATGATATGATCATCCCACGTCAGGCAAATCCAAATTATGCGTTGATGAGAGTGGGTAATGATGGAAACTCAATTCTTCACGTCAGAGTAGGATTGTGATGCGAATTCGGCTCAGAAACTCACGCTCTATAATCATGGCATCGGGGATGTCAAGCTCGAATGCAGTGGTGCAAGTACAGAGGAGGTACCGCCGGCCTGATAAGCATCAAATCAATTCGTTGTTTCCATATCATACCCTGTTCGCAGAGGCTTATCAAAATTTCAAATGTTTTAAAACAGAGCCGAATCCTGAAGTGCTTTCCACAGCACAGAATCTCGGCTCGACCAGCGGTTGCAGGGGTTACAAATTGTCGGGATCTTCGAGCTACAGAATGGTGAGAAAACGCAGTGGTGCTCTACTCAAGAGAGATTTGGATAGCCTGTCCTTTTTACAGACACACCCCGAAGTCCAGAGACATTTTTCAAACACAGGGTGTATTGGGTTCGTTGAAAGATTGCAAATTGGTTGCCACCAGGCTACATCAGAAGCTTTTGCCAAGACTTTCGATGGGAACAAAGCTCTTGTTGGGTCCATGGAAATTAGAGTGGATGAAGCTGTCATTGTCGCAGCTACAAGTTTACCAAGAACCGGTCAGAGATGGTTTAAAACCACTGCTCCCAAAGATTTGGATTTCAAAGCTTATTTGAAAGAGGGGTACAAGCACAAGGCATGGAAAAAAGGTATGCTGGTTTCCTATCTAGAAGAAGAATGGCAAGAATTGTTCAAAGGCATCCAACTGTACATTACTTCAGAAGGCCGGTATGATAAAGTTATGATGTATCACATCAAACTCATGGACCATTTCACAGGCAAGACTCCCCTTAATTTGCCTTTTTTCCTACATAAAAGTTTGACTAAGATTTGCAAGAAGATTAGGGCTCAAACCTTAAGCATAAAAAGTACTCTATGCCACTTCGGTCTCATAAAATTAAGCATCTCAAGGAGGTCATTTCTCAGCAAGAGGTTTTGGAAAGGGTAATTAAAGGGAGGTATAAGGAGTTGTTTGAGAACTTCGAAAAAACTAATGCTGCATTTGAGAGATTGGCTAAGGAAAGTGTTAAAGAGAAGAAAAGAAAGAAAAAACTCACCAAAGACTCCAATAGCCTGTGGTGGCTTGCTAAACGCCTTAAAAGACAGATAAGAAGGTTAAAACAAAAACAGAGGCAAAAATATCATCCAGATCTAAAAGTTCTCGCTCAAGTCGTCGTTAATATGCAAGGTGAGAAATCGGGAACACACTAAATTTTGATGAAATCGAAATTTTGGAGGTGAATACCCATTTTGAACGCAATCGAGACTTTCACCAGCACAAAGCTATCATTTTATGACCCGTTAGTTGTGGAAAGAGACGGCTTTCAACAACTAACCCACGAAAAATTAAACGAGTGCGCTGTTGAAAGATGGGAAAGTAATTTTTGAAGCCAAGGACATGACAGTTCATTCCAAACAGGTTTTGAAGGGGCTCCAGTGTATCAGCAGGCTATCAGATCGCATACAAAGGGTTCAGCATCAGAGGTTCGAGAGAATTTTGGTAACACATGCAAAACCATTTCCTCAAAAATCGATCATGAACGTTGGGAGATCCAGCTGTCAAGACAGGTGTCCTGCTTTTCTTCACCACATTGCAGATACCAGGAGCTGAAGGATGCAGATGGCGAATTTTGGAGATTAAAGACAGTTCGACTTTTAAGTTTAGTTGTTACAGACTTTATTTTCAAGTTGTTTAGATAGAATCAAATTGTCTTTATTAAATACAGATCCATGTTTTTAGGATCTGTACAATTGTTTGTAAGAGGCTATAAATGCCTACTTTTGATATGAGACAGGGGTTCAAACTGGGAGACATTTTGATGCCATTGTATAGACTCTTTTTGCAGAAATAAAGTGGAGTTTCCTTTCATTTGCAATACCAGAATTATTCATCTTTCATTCTCTGTACTTTAATTTCAGTTTATTCTAGTTTATAAAAACTGTTACCTCTTTGTTGAACTCATAGGCTTGAAATTAGAGGATTCCTTGTTGTCTTGTATTAGGCCCTACTTTCACTAGTATTGGCAAATCAAGAATAGTTTTCTCCATAATCTCTTTCAATTATTGGATCTGGTTATTGTTTATTGAAAGCACTGTATCTTTAAATGTGTGATGAGTTGTTTCTTATACAAACCATTGAAGACCCCCATTGTCCCAAACATCTAAAATCATTATTTCTAAGTTACCAAAGCATCCTTGGCCTACAACCCTAGGAGTTTCTTGGAGTGATAACACCACCACTTTTCTCTTATCTCCCGCTCATTTATCCCATTCCTTGTCAGATTGGATTGACTTGTTTGTAGGGTTGCACCTTATCTTGTGGGAAGAAGGGCTAAAGGTTTAGAAAGGTAAAAGTAGTTGGTAAAAGATAAAAAGCCTAGAAAATAAAACCTCGATATTTTTTAAGCCCGGGGATCCTCGAGAAGGAAATAAAAAGCCTCTACGGCCAAAGAAAGAGAGGGACTTTGGAAAATAACAAACAAGACCTAGCCAAAGAGGATGGGTTTCTCATCCGGTCACCCGACCTAATGAGTTCGTGGGTACCCTAACAGGTATGACATTGCCACCATCGGTTTACTACACAGGGCGTTGACCTTTGGTTGCATGGCCAAGGGAAAGGGGTCTCATCCCGAGTCAACCTTCACATCTTTGTGAAAGTACTTGTGATGCTGCTTGTCATTTCTGGTCACCATGCCAAAGAAAACATGTGTCCTCTGGGTGGCCCTTGAATAAAAAGAAAGAAGAAGAAAAACAAATAAAGAAAGAGAATAAAAAAGAGGCAAGAGCGGGTTTGGAAAATTGCATCATGATGGAATTTTCTTCGCCTTCTACAAAGGCACCCATGAATTAAACATTATGCATCGGCTCTCACTCTACCCACATGTCTGGACATTCTCTAGCCACATCACCTCATTTACATGGCTTGGATGAAACCTTCATGGAGACTTCCTTTCCTTGTGGATACTATCAGATGGGATGTCTTGTCCTTTTCTTCAATCTTGTATTGTAGGTTTTGTAATATCTTTGAGCTATTATTAGATGTATCGGGGTTTTATGCATATGTTTGATAATATTAATGATGAAATGTGATTGACATTGCTATGATCCACAGGACTAATGAGCCCATGGAGGTATTTTTTTGTGTGGGACCATGCATGACGGATAGGTACCATTTGGACGGTACACATGGGGAGATGATCACGGTTCGGACCTCCATGGGTGAAGCCCATCGAGATGGTTGTTGGACTATCCGAGGGGTAGAACATGGCGATTGGCCCGAGGTTTTGCACCCGGAGAAAAGATGGCGATCCATCAAAGGCACTAGCAAAGAGCATTTGGGGGAATGAGAAGCCCCTCTTCATTGGAGCGTTGGCCTTGGAAGAATTTCGAGCGTCCCCATCCTCCTGTGGCGTCATCCATCTTCATGGTAATTTTTGGAGGCAGACTGGGCAGCGATGGCATGTGTGGCATCTTTGGAGAGGCCCTTGGGGAGCTAACGTTTTGGTATTGGATGTCTCATCACGCCTAAAGGGGCTAGCACCTCCCTTGAAGGGATTTTACCTTTATTCTGGCTCGATTAGGGTTTTAATTTGACAAATCAATGTAAAAACAATGTAAGTCTTGTCGTGATTTTATGACATAAAATTAATTAAGGTCATTGATACACTATATATTGAGGGTTTTCGCTCTCATTTTGACATAACACATCACTCACTCCTTAGTCTCGATTTTGAGCCCTATTGGGGTTATTGGTTGATTTGAGGAAGGCACACTTGTTGAAGGGAGAGATTTTGGCATTCTATGGTGTTTTTCTTGAAGGAAGGTTTACAACTAGGGATTGCATGGTTATTTTCTTGATGATTTGTAAGTATTTTTTCTACAAAATTCTTGATTGAATGGTTGTAGTTTAATTTATTGCATCTGATATTTATAAATGTGCTGAATCAAAACCCTAGGGACAAACACACAAGTAGATTGTTATCTCATGTCACGATGCAGAAAAACTTTAGCCATTGAAGAAGAAAAGAGAGCTAGCCATAACTACACTCTTTCTTTTTTCTTCACTTAATATACGTTACCTTTGAACTTCAAGAGGAAGAGGCCGTCAGTCTGGAGTTATCTACACCTAGGGCCGTTTTCTTTAGGGTTTGATGAAAGAGCCTTGCCTTAGCAACTCTCACTCTTTAAACTCTTGTCTTGATTTTACTTGTCCTTGAGCTAGTTGTTTGCCGGGAATACGAGGCCTTGCTTTAACAACACCAAAAGTGAGCCTCTCTCCCTAAGGTTACGTAATTTAGGCCTGCTAGCGTACATGAAACCTTTCCCTCTTGTCCTTTAAAATCTCATCCCCTTCAACTTGTGCATCCTTCACCTTTTCCTTTAAATCTCATCCCCTTCAACTTGTGCATCCTTCACCTTTTTGACTCCATTAACCCTTAGGCACTGATCTTGAGCCTCCAATGTTGAAGTGAAAGTGATCAAACAACTCTCAAAACCTTTGCTAAATTGAAACCCTAACTAACTACTAACCCTAAAGGGCTGACGCCACCCTTGGTTATTTCATCTTGACGCAACAACTTTCATTTATTAGGCAATTAGATGGTGTTTAAAAGCATTTATTGAATGAGGGATTGATTGGATATATTGATTGCTACATCATCTTGATATTTATTGGTGAAGTGATATTATTTCATTGCTATATTAACGAACATTGATTTTGTCAATCTTTATTGTTATAATTGCTTGTATATTGATATCAGATAGTCTTATGAAGTTCTAACCCATTGAATCACAACTTGCATATATATTGGTTTTCTATTGCTTTGTTCCGGGCAGGTGTTCTTCTTTGGGCCTACACTTCACTTTTGGCTATTTAGCCGGGACTATCTGTTTTGGTGGTGACCTATGAAGGGGGAACTTTACTTTGACTTTTAAACTTTTTCCTCTTCAAAACCTTAGGTTACCGGGGACGTCTCCTCTGGGCTTAACCTCCCTAAAGAGAAAGAACCTCCCCATCGTGGTGACATTGGGTGGGATAGGTTCCTGTTACGCCAGTTTGGCCTTCTACTTCATAGCCATTTGACCTAGCTACAAACTGTGTGATAACATTTTGGCGCCATTGCCGGGGAACACTGAGTCAATTCTCCTCAAATGGCAAATATTTTCAATAATCCTTGCCTCAAGAGCCTTATCTTACAAGCTTACCTGGCAACTCCACTAGGGTGTTTTCCCTTATCCTTTGAGAGTTTCAAGCAAATTATCTGGTGACTCTACTAATATTTCTTAGGGTGCCACCTTACTTTCTGTGACATTTCAAAGTTATGGGATCATGGCACACTGGGAACAAATGTATCTGAGTATTGATTTCAGAAGTTTTCAAGGACACCCAAATTATTTTGATACAAAATGGCTAAACAACTCTCCAACGTTTTTGGGCCTCCCAACTCCTCACATCATAAAATTTTTGGAATATTTGAGCGAGATAAAGTTGGGAGGAGAGGATGCTCTTATGAAATTGTTCTTACTCACTCTGCCATCCTACTTACAAGATCGTTTTAAGAGTTGTTGCAAGGACATGGGTATATCATATTTCATACACCTCATCAATAGGTTTATAGACCTTACCTAGCCACATTGCCAAACGTATGAAGATGTCCTTCAAAGCCTCATGGTAGCTTTAAACCACAAAGGATTCACCACTGATATTGTAGAAGATCTCAGGAAAGCATATCATGATCAATACCAAGAATCCTCTGATATAAAAGATGAGGTTTATGAAGACCATTATCAACCCCTTGAAGAGGAGCAAGACCTCTCCCATAATCCAATAGAATGCAACAAAGATATAACTAGAGACGTGAATTATGAGGATGAAGCACCAGTAACCGCTCCTCAGTCTGATGAAGCTCTCCAAGATCCTGTCCCTCCTACACAAGATGAAGAGAATGAGGTAAGTCATTTTCCTTTCCATTTTTTTGATGATACCTTGTTCTATGACTCAGAAAGTGAAGAAGAAATGGAACCCTTGGACAAGCTAGATCCCCTATATCTCAAGACTGAAGATGTAGAGGCAGATCTCCCACTTGATGAAGCTATCCAAATACTTGAAACTCTTGCACAGAAAGGATTAAACAAGGTAAATTATTCCCCCTTCCAAGTTTTAGGTGGTTCTTTACCTTATGACATCGAGAGTACAGGAGTATTGGACGTTTTGACTCCTCCATGTTATGATACTAATACTGACATAACTAATTTTGATGAGTTCATACATGTTGGGAGACCTAGGTGGGATGCTGTTAGTTATGATATGGATCCCATCTATGACATAAAAAGTCATCTCCGAGTGTTGCCTTTGCAATTATCACAAGAAGCTATTGACCAGTGGCAACAGGGAGATGAGATTTTTACCAGCTCTCCACAAACACCCAAGGTTGACTGAGTACAGTATTTGCCTAATGATTTTAGGTTTTACCTTGAGGCCTTTGATGAGTACTCCTTCGAGCACTTATATTTACCCTATGAAGATGACTATCAACTGCCACTATGCTCGGATTTTGATAGGAGTAAAAACATTGTTTGCCAAAGAAGGATTCTCATGACCTTTTTCTCCAGCTACCTATTATTACCTTACCATGCCTTTCCATTAAAGGTATAGTTGGGAAGTATATTTTTAATGTTGAGTTTCCTCTTAGGCAAACCCTATACTCCAAGGGTTGGTTGGGTACTACAAGTTTGAGTCAGTTATCCCAGTTTTTCGACTTCCCCTTGATAGCTTGTTAGTCGTCTGCTAAATCTTTGTCGATCCCTTCCTTGATTTCAGAGCGTGAGGATGTCCTAGGTAGTCAGTTTGCAAGCCCTTTGAGTCAGTTTTCAAAACCTTGCATTTTTCATGACCCTTTCTTGAAGTGGATTGAGTACTTTCCTTAGAGATGGACTTGGCAGGATTTTATCCCTCCCACCCGCCTCCATGAGTTAGACTTTGAGTTTTCCGATGATATGATATATATTCTAACTCATGACATTTTTGTGCTTGATTTATCACTATTTTGGTTTATGATGAAGCACAAGGGCAGGTATCGAGAGACATTGTTGGATTGGCTACACTGGTCATTTGACTGCATTGAATATCCAACAAACAGGTAGGTAAAGGTAGGTGCTTTGCTTTACATTTGCATTATTGATTGTTTTCTTTCAGCTTACATATATACCTATGTATGATGGGGTCGCATTACCGCCCCATTTTTGTTACCGATGCCTCTATTGAGTTTGAGCAGGTCTGCAGGTTATGCCAGAGATGCTGAGGTTCTCATGCACTCTACGGTGAGCACATGTCCCCGAGTTGGAGACAGATGTTATCCCCGATTTCTAGCGATAACTAGGAGACCATGTCTTGAGGCCCACAGGTCCTAAACATGGAGTACCGAGAGTAGGATTGACCCGAGCATGGCCCTGGAGGGACCATCCATCACCTTCGGCTTGGTATTGTATCAGAAGAGGCTCTTGCTCCATGAGGTAATTGGTCCACTTATCATGGTATGTGTCATTTTTTATCATTAAAACCTTTAAATGTATGCATCTGATTCCTTTTATCTCTGACAACTGCTTGGATCTTACATTAACCCACTTGACCATGCTTGGGGAGATTGATAGGGTGCCCTAGCAAGCCTGTACCCATAGGTTTTGGTTTGCCACCAGGGGGGTTTCTGAAGAGCCATCGTCCGCTCCCATCATACCACCACTTTTTCATCTTATCTCCCGCTCATTTATCCCATTCCCCTTGTCCGGGCATTGGATTTCCCTTTTTGTAGGGTTGCACCTTATCTTGTGGGAAGAAGGGGCTAAAGGCACAGAAGGTAAAAGCAGCTGGTAAAAGATAAAAGCCTAGAAATAAAACCTCGAGATTTTTCGCCCAGGGATCCCCGAGAAGGCAATAAAAAGCCTCTCAGCAAGAAACAAGAGGGACCCAGAAAATAACAAACAAGAAATAGCCAAGAGGATAGGGGTTCTCATCAAGAGCCAGCCTATTAGGTTCATGGGTACCTAACAATATGACATTGACACCATATATTTACCACGCCAGGGCAGTGACCTTTGGCTATATGGCCAAGGGAAAGGGGGTCTCATCACGAGCCAACCATCTCATATCTGTGAAAGTACTTGTGGGTAACACTGTCAGTTCTGGTCACCATGCCAAGGCAGTGTCCTTCGGTTAGCCCTTGAATAAAAAGAAAAAGAAGAAGAAAAAACAAATAAAGAAAAGAATAAAGACAAGAACGGGCTTGGAAAAATTACATCCATGACGGGTACAACTCGCCTTCTACAAAGGCACCCATATATAACATTATGCATCCCTGGCTCTCACTCTACCCACATGTCTGGACATCCCCTAGCCACATTACCTCATTTACATGGCTTGGATGAAACCTTCATTGATACTTCCCTTTCCTTGTGGATACTAGCCCAATAGGACGTCTTGTCCTTTTCTTCAATCTTGTATTGTAGGTTTTTGTAATATCTTTGAGCTATTGACCAATGTATCAGGGTTTTTATACATATGTTTGATAATATTAATGATGAAATGTGATTGACATTGCTATGATCCCTGTGACTAATGAGCCCATGGAGGGAGTAGTTTTTGATGTGCAGGACCATGCTCGACGGACAAGTACCATTTGGATCGATACACATGGGGAGATGATCACTTCGAACCTCCATGGGACTGAAGATCCCATCAGATGGTTGTTGAGACCCCATCAAAGGGGCAGAGACAGGACAGTGTTTGACCAAGGTTTTGCACCAGAGAAGAAGAAGACGTCCCATCAGAGGCACTTTGGCAGAGCCCAACCTAGGGGGAATGGCCCCTTTTCAGTGGAATGTTGGCCTTGGAAGGCTCAGAATGTCCCCATCCTCACCATGATGTCATCCAGCTTCATGGTCATTTTTGGAGGCAGACTAGGCAGCAGTGGCACGTGTTGCATGTTGGAGAGACCCCTGGGGGGCTAATGTTTTGCTCCTGGATGTCTCATCTGTACTAAAAGGGGCTAGCGCCTCCCTTGAAGGGGATTTTACCTTTATTACAACTCGGTTAGGGTTTTAATTTGACAATTTAATGTAAACATAGTATTCTAGTCTTGTCGACCATTTTTATGACCTAAAATTAATTAAGGTCATTGATACACTATATATTGAGGGTTTTCACTCTCATTTTGACATAACAAATCACTCACTCTCCTAGTGAGGTCTGATTTTTGCACCCTATTAGGGTTATTGGCTGATTTGAGGAAGGCACACTTGTTTAAGGAGGAGATTTTTGGCATTCTATGGTGTTTTTCTTGAAGGAAGGTTTAGAACTAGGGTTTGCATGGTTATTTTCTTGATGATTTGTAAGTATTTTTCTGCAAAACTTCTTCATTGAATGGTTGTAGTTTAATTTATTGCATCTATTTATAAATATTGTTGAATCAAAACCCTAGGGGACAAACAAACAAGTAGGTCGTTGTCTCATGTCCCCTGATAGAAAAACCTTTAGCCATTGAAGAAGAAGAAGAGAGCCTAGCCATAACTACACCCTTTCTTTCTTCTTCCTTAAGCTAGCCGTACCTTTGAACTTCAAGAGGAAGAGGACATCCCAGGCCTAGGTTATCTACACCTAGGGCCATTTTCTTTTAGGGTTTGATGAAAGATCTCTGCCTTAGCAACACTCTCCCTTTTTAAACTCTCGTCTTGATTTTGCTTTTCATTGAGCTAGTTGTTTTCCGGGAAGGAGGAGAGAGCACAAGGCCTTGCTTTAGCAACACCGGAGTGACCCTCTCTCCCCTAGGGTTTTGTCTTTGAGGCCCTTCTTTAGTAGCACCCTGAAACCTTTCCCTCTTGTCCTTTAAATCTTATCCCCTTCAACTTGTGCATCCTTCACCTTTTTGACTCCATTAGCCCTTAGGCACTGATCTTGAGCCTCTAGCGTTGAAGTGAAAGTGATCAAACAACTCTCAAAACCTTTGCTAAATTGAAACCCTAACTAACTACTAACCCTAAAGGGCTAACATCACCCTTGGTTATTTCATCTTGATGCAACAATTTTCATTTATTAGGCAATTGGATGGTGTTTAAAAGCATTTATTGAATGAGGGATTGATTGGATACATTGATTGCTACATCATCTTGATATTTATTGGTGAAGTGATATTATTTCATTGATATATTAACGAACATTGATTTCATCAATATTTATTGTTATAATTGCTTATATATTGATATCAGATAGTCTTATAAAGTACTAACCCATTGAATCATAGCTTGCATATATATTGGTTTGTTGTTGCTTTGTTCCGGGCAGGTGTTCTTCTTTGGGCCTACACTTCATTATTGGTTGTTTAGTCGGGATTATCTGTTTTGGTTGTGACCCGTGAAGGGGGAACTTTACTTTGACTTTTAAACTTTTGCCTCTTCAAAACCCCAGGTTATTGGGGACGTCTCCCCTGGGCCTAACCTCCCTAAAGAGAAAGAACCTCCTTATCGTGGTGACATTGGGTGGGATAGGTTCCTGTTACACCAGTTTGGCCTTCTACTTCATAGCCATTTGACCTAGCTACAAACTGTGTGATAACAATGTGTTCGCTCGATTCATTGTTTACCATAGTAGCACTAAGATGCTTAAAGGTAAATTTTTGAGGCTCTTACAAAAAATCCCTGTCATTATAGTTGACTCTGTGTTCACTACATGTTTAGATTTTATTATTATCGCATGTTGCCTCATTTGATAAAGAGTATAGGAGTTAAACCCACATTTTAAAAATGTATTTGGGCCCATCTAGGCTATTGGGGATGACTTATCTCATCAACAAGGTTTACTAACTCACTTTTTGTCATGTTTAGTTTTATTCTATCATCCCTTTCACCGTTGGAAATATATTTGTTGTGTATTAGTCACCTCATTGTTATGTTATGGGCCAATTTGTTCATATGATCTTAGACTCATTATTTATGAATCAAGTCATGTTAGATTATTTTAGAAAGCAATATGTCAGCACTAATCACATATACAAAGCAATTTCGAGGCTTCAATGAGTAGGAGGATGTGAGCGTCATTGAGAAACCTTGGGTGTGAGCTTGGGTGGACTGGCCCATAATGGAGATCTTGGTGGTAGTGGCAAATATTCAAATGAGAACTTTGAACACTGAAGTGGGAAAAGGTTCCGTGTGAACAACATTTGGACATGGGTTAGTCAATTCTAAGAGATGGAGAAGCCCTATATCAATGGTGTTGTCTACATGAACATCAAAAGGGAATCATTTTAATATTCCCATACCTCGACATGATGGTGGATGGCAATGTTAGGAAATTTGAAGATGTCGTTGGGGTCCTTGGGAAGAGTTGTCTTTTTTTTTTAACAAGTTTCCCACCATGAAATTGGTTCAATTGGAGATAGGGTCTAATAGTTGGAAGAACATCGGATGTCTTGTAGTGTCCAGTGCGTCCTCAACGACCCTTGAAAATATGGAGAATCGAGTGTCATCCATTATTTATTGTACTCATAACTACATCAAGTCTCAAAGGAGACCAACCTCTAGTCATTAGAACAATGTAGGTATGAATGCCTACATACCTACAAGTGTTGTATTGACTTTCTATTATGATTTTCCTTTTCCATTTCCATTTCTCATTTTTTTCTTTGCTTGTTCGATTCATTTTTTACCATAGTAGCACTAAGATGCTTGAAGACAAAGTTTTGAGTCTCTCACATAAAATCCTTATCACTATAGGTGAATGTTTGTCCACTATGTGTTTCACTTTCATTATACCCTTACATTTCTTTATTTGATAGAGAGTATAGGAGTTGAATCCATAGTTTTAAGATGTATTCAGACACAATTAGGTGGTTGGGGATGACTTATCTCATCAACAAGGTTTGCTCACTCACTTTTTGTCATGTTTAGTTTCATTCTAGTGTCCCTTTGTTTTTTGGCACCAAATTTGTTGTGAGTATGTAGGTCACCTCACTGTTACGTTATGGGTCAACTTGTTCATACAATCATGGACTCACTATTTATGGATCAATCTCTGTCCACTATGTGTTTTACTTTCATTATACCCTTACGGTGCCTTATTTGGTAGAGAGTATAGGAGTTCAACCCATATTTTTAAAATGTATTCAAATGCAATTAGGTGGTTGGGGATGATTATCTCATCAACAAGGTTTGCTCACTCACTTTTTGTCATGTTTAGTTTCATCTAGTGTCCCTTTGATTGTTGGCACCATATTTATTGTGCGTATGTAAGTCACCTCATTATTATGTTATGGGCAACTTGTTCATACAATCATGGACTTACTTGTTAGATTACTTTAGAAAACAATGTGTCAACACTAATCACATTTATGCATGTACACATGTATAAAGAGCATATATATAAATTGAGTATGATGTGCATACAATTAGCTTATCAAAATGTTGTTGCAAGTGTCAAAATAACTATGTAAGAAAAAAAATTGAATATAAAAAGGGTCAAGTCCAAAAAATGATAGCATCACTATGTATTGATATTTATGAAGTTGCTAAGAGTAGTGTCCATTCTCCTACACTTGTAAAATAATTTGCAAAATAATTATGTGGAAATTCTTATACATAATGAGTAATGTCCAATCTCCTGCAATTGTAAAATAATTATATATGAGTTCTAAAATAATTTGCAAAATAATTATGTATGAATTCTTATACACAATCTGTCTTCTTAAAATTGTCATTCTCTACCACATTGTTATCCTTCTCCACCCATAAATTCATGGGTACCTATAGCATCATAACCCCACAATGTTCATTTCTATTCTTAATGTCCCATTTGGTTGGATTATTGTTGCATGATAGTTGTCAACATGATTCGTTACTTTCCCACCTTTTTCCACTCTCAATTTCAGCTCCGATGGAAAACTGATGTGGTTTTTGGATTTAGCTTTGGGGATTGAGGTTTCACCTTGTTTATATGCAACAAACTTATTTTGAAACATTGTCTTGTTTCTTAAATGTCATATAAGATGGATTACGATTGAGTTTTCTTCTTTTGTTGATGGTTTTGTTTGTAAAAGGAATTATGTTTATTTCAATTTTATTTCAGTGCTTTTGAGACTTCACTTTAGTGTTTAACTGTCATGGAGAATGGATTAAAATTAAGTTTTTATTGGTTGATAGTTTTGTTAAAAAAAAATATTTGTTTTTTTCAATTTTATTTCCATGACAGTGAGGTCTATTTTATTGAATGTAAGTCCAACTTGAATTCTAATGCTTAGACATTTGTTTTGGACAAGCAACCGGGGCATAGCTAATGCACTTGCATGCATGGATAGGTTTTCTTTGGAATTGATGAATTATGGGTGTTGAGAAGTTGTGGAGATAAGAATTTTTATTTTTATTTTTTATTTTCTTATGGCCTAATGCGAAATCAGATTGTGTTTGTAGGAGAAATGTTAAGTGCTTTTTGTTTGTTAGAATTATAGGTGTTGGGAAGTTGTGGA
>SNQJ01S0207178.1:5900-22146 GCA_010110895.2 Picea sitchensis
CTAAATTGGTCAGTAACAGTTGCATTTGCTCAAACCAACCAGTATATCTTAACGCCCTCACAAAAGTTCCAAAAGAAGGTGGGGAAAACAATCAACATTTGTAGACAACACAATACCAGCAGACTACTATTATGAGTTCAACTTAGCTTGGAGATATTTTTTAGTTGTTGTAGTGTCGACTCATTGCATTTTCAGTGAATTTTGTATGGGAATGTTCATGATCAAACACACACACTAGTTGCTTGGAAGGGTTCTTGAGATCAGTTGTAACAGCTAAGCAATTACCCAATTAAAATATAATGAATTATATTGTGTGCTACAAAAAGGTGATGGAAGTTGATGGTAATTTTTTTGGTCTTTGTGCATTCTAGGAAAGAAACAACAAAGACAACCCATGCTACAAGGGATGCATCTCTTGCAAATGGCACACTTGGACACATTTGAAGGAAGATAGTGCCAGTGGAGAGATTCTCCAACTAGCGACCGAATCAGTGAAAAGCAATGATCTACATGAGTTTTTCTATCGATAAAAACGATTGATTATGGTTTTACAATTTTCTACAAGAACCTCAGAGCAAAGATCATGTTCATGAAGTAGATCAAAACAAAGTTGGTGCATTTCCTACCAGCAAAGTAACATGAGGATATAGATCTATGTTGGTTTGACCTTCGTGTTTGATGGGTGTATGTGTGTTGGTTGAAATCACTAGACGACATAGACTTTGTTCATGGTTACCCCTTCATTCTATGCCCTGAAACTCCCACTATCATTTCTCATGGCCTATGGATTAATATTTTGTCTATGACACTTCCACTCAGCTAGTGAAGCTCTTAGAACGCAACACTAGGTTCTCAGTGTGAATTTGCTCCAATTGCAGTCATATTGCCTTTCAGAATATTTGGAAGCAATTTCTTTGGATCCACTGTATAGTTTGGCCAAGGTTCAGTCTCACAAATTCGAATGATGTCGACGGATGTAACAGGACATCTCATGAATGTGAGTGGAAATCCATCTTGTGCTCTCAAAAACCTAATTCAAGCTCTTCGCAAGGCATTAGAAAGAAGGGCTAGTGTTGCCTCTTCAAATGACCTATCAAAAGAAAATGATTTCATGACACTAATGTCATCAACGAACTTGTTGCAAATCATTGTCAATGGTGTCCACAAGAAAAGAGACATTTTCTTCTATCAGATATGGGCAACTAGAAGAGCTTGAATACACTGTCAAATAGTGGTTGGCTTGTTAAGTTCATACATGGCTTACTAAATGCATCCTGTAGTGCATATGGCAAACATAATACAATAGCAACACCTATAGTTGTGGTGGGAGGTGCGCTACAAGCCAAAGTTGTCAAAGATGGTAGTTTCACAACATCTAACAACATACATTCCAGGTGTGGTGGGAGGTGCGGTACAGGCTGAAGTTGTCAAAGATGGTAGTTTCACAACATCTACCAACATACATTCCAGGCTGATGCAATGCAAGTCTATTTAGTGAATCCAACCTATGCAAGTTATTCTAAAAATTTGTCACCTGCAACTATGCATCCTTCCATGTGCAGGGGTTTCGTCTAGTGGCCAACGGACGTGTTGCTAAGGGGTTTGGTCTAGTGACCAACCGACATGTTGATAAGGCGTTCGTGTTGCTAAACAGGTCACGAATTCAAGCTTTGACTTAACCGAGGTCGTTCTTGCGGATGATATGTCATGCAAGTACGATATACTGTCGTAGTTGTCGATTCCTATAGTTCAAAAAAAAAACTATGCATCCTTCCAATAATGATACAGTAGTAAGATCCGGTCCTTGTTGATGAGCGAAAATGATCGTCCGTCAATTGGAAGAATGAGTCTGGTCCAGGGTTGTCTAAATAACCCAAGTCGTTTGGTATAACTCATTCTGACGGGTTTAATGGCTCCGTTGGCCAATCTAAAAGTCCTAGAAGAAACAAATAAAATAAATAAAAGAGCGACGGGGTTTAATGGCTCCAAGCACAATCTAAAAGTCCTAGAAGAAACAAATAAAATAAATAAAAAGAGATGAAATAACTAACTAATTACTAGATACATATATATATATATATATATATATATATATATATATATATATATATATATATATATATATATATATATATATATATGTTCTAATGTAACTGTAGTAGTTGTATTTAAGTAGAAGATATGCAAGTCTCTTTTATTTACATGATTTGCAAGCTACAAGTTTTAATCAAACTTACGAAAATCGATGTGAAAAAATGATTGCTTCTAGGAAGATAAAGAAAGCAACACAAAAATATTTTATTGTTTTCTTTATAAATTTAAAAATCTTGCAAAAAAGTTAATGAAACATGAACATGCATAGCCCAGTTGAACCATACATTATAGTTTCAATGATATGTAAATGATATAAAAATACAAAGAATCTATCATGTCATTGAATTAGTGAAGTGTATCCAAGCATCCGCATGAGTGGTGAACATCCGAACGCCATGTCCAAGAGAGAAATCATAATGAACTCCTTTAAGGACCGCTCTAAATAAATCTGTACATGTATTGGCAAATAGGTTTTAATGATTTAAAAAGGAAACAAAAACACATAAACTCAAGGACCCTCATAATTATACATGATTACAAATAAGATAAAATCAGAATCAATTCATTCATTTTATCATTCAATTTAAAACTCAAAGATAAATCCCATTATTTAAATCAAGATATAATCACAACATTTGTATTTTGATGAAGCTAATGATAGATGGTATTTATAATATAAACCTCCCACACAACACGATCATTTAATCTAAAGATATTAGACTAAGACATGTAGTAAGATTAAAAAACATAAATAACAACATTGGCAAACAAAAGGACAAGCCAAATTGCATATATGTCGTTCTATTAAGCTTTGGAATCACTTGTCCATTTTATAGTCCTGAAAGAAATTTTGAATAATAGACTTTAAAGATTGGAAAATTAATATTATAAATGATAATAATTAACCATGTATTGATAAAAAAGTCTAAGCCATTTAAACCAATACATAATCAATTATTCAAAGAATATGAAGATATTATAATGAAAATAAAACCATTTTACTCACAAGACAAAGCCATTAAGCAACCTGAAATTCCACATTCTTTTTTGAAAATACTCGCCCATTCTCCTAAAGATTCCAGCCATCCATTACTCCATTTGAAAAGAAATAAAAGTTTACAAAAAGAGAAAGAATAAAAATCCTCCTTTCAATTTCTTGGATCCCTATGGCTCTTAACTTTCTCATATATTTATACAATGAAATGAGCAATTACAGCCACTATTAATTTTCGTCACCTTAGAAATTTGTCTCAGAAAAAGACATCAATATCTCTCAAATCGCGCATTTTTTTCGGAAAATCTCTAAGAGGAAGGTAAATGGGTCCATTTTTGTCTGTGTTTTCAACCGCTTCTTCAAGTTTCTACTTGGCTTAAGGTAACTTACCCAAAATCTTCTATCTGATTTTGACGCCTTCCAAATTTTATCTATTGTTAATTATAAAATTAATGGAAAGTAATCCAATTATTTTGACCCACGATCTTGAATGTGTTTGGATAATAAAATCAAGCTACGATCAGATCCATATCAAATATTGATAATAGGAAACCTGTGAAAACAAAAAGAAACATAAATTAATAAATCCTAAAACTCAGAATAAAACAAAATTTTAGAGAATCAAAAAATGAATTTTAAACTAACTATAAATCCTAAGTAAACAAGAATACTTATAATTTGTGTTTTCAACATGATCTTAAAATCTCAGAAGCTCAAGTTAATGGAGAAGAGAAAATATTAATTTTGTTTTTTACAAAATCAAACAAATGATAGATAATTCTTTTTATTATTATTTTGAAATGAGATGCAAAATGAAAAAGAATTTAATTAATTAATATCACCAAAATGACTTCATGAAATGAAACCAACCAAGATATTATTTGATGAAGTATTGAACCCATTATTCAAAATAAAAATAAACTTGCTAATGAGCTAAAAAGAAAGAATGACATAATCATAATTTCTAACCAAAGTAAACAAATTGATAAGAATTAACTTTGTTTAAATTGAGATTTCTATGCTCGCTTCTAAATTCCTTTGACATATACCTTGTAATGAATGTCCTATACTATAGTGAATGTCTTAAGTTTGTCTCAAGAAAGCCAAGGTATGGAACTATTTGAAAAGGTTGATTTTGTAACTCATTATAATTATCAAGATTCTATGGGGCCCCTTTAAATTTTGTAAAATTAGGAGCTTAAGTTAGCCCAAATGTAATTGCATTTATCATATCAAACATAACAAATCAATGAAAGATGCATAGTTATTCCTCCCAAAGATGATACAATCGAGTTATTCCTCCCAAATTCAAAAGAACAATCACATATCGAATTGTGTACGAAGGTCACATATAGTGGAATATGTCACTCTGATTTGCACCAAATTTAGAACGAATGGGAAAAAAACAAATACACATGGTTCTAGGCCACAAAATCATAGGGACTGTGCTTGAAGTAGGATCATAAGTGAAGAAATTCATTGTTGGAGATCGTGTGGACGTGGGCCAACTGGAGGACGAGATCAACATTTTGGCGGATGCTTTTATCATGATGTTTCACACCCAAATGTATTTTCAGAAACAAGATTCCTTCGAACAATGTTGGGACATGTTAAATCGAAGCGTCTAAGGGTTACAATTCTTGCATAGATACATAATATCTTACTTTAGAAATATTGCAGATGGTGCCAAATCTGATCACATTGGCTCACATCGTACATCTTCGTCCTAAAACCAAGAGTTGTGGTGAGCACAACAAGTTTGACATTGCTTCTAGAGTGCATTTTGTTCGTTTATATCTAGTGGATTAGATGAAAATTCCTCAGCCTATTACGACAATGGTGGAGCAGATATTCTATATGAGTTCATAACTCTTTACACGTAGCAACAAAAATTTGCAGTTGGGTATGCCATGGAAAAATCCATTGATGGCAAGTAATCCAAGGATTTGGTGAGATCCATGAAGGATTTTGAAAGTTCTCACATTTGAAAGTTTCAAATGGACTCCAGTTAGAAGTTACAAGGAACATGCATGTAGATTGCAGATTTCTATTTTTGAGAAAGGTTATGAGAAACATCAAGCAATTGTCACAAAGGAAGCCATTTAGGATACCTGTGGAAATAAGTTGCCTTTGTTGAGAAAGTTGAGCAACAAGGAGAATGCAAAAATTAGCCTCGGAGAAAGAGAAAACAAAGTTACACCACCTATGATTAGGGATCAAGACTTTTGGTGGACTAAAGGTTTGTTTTTTGGGGGGATGTATAATCAAGGAGGATATCCACATTTGAAAAATCAAGAAGGTCCAATTTTTGTTGAGAATAGTTCGAACAATGAAGATCAGAGAGCTCTTCAATGCAATTTGAACAAGGTCAAATGAACTTTGTATGTGAAGGATAAGGCTTGTTGAAGTTTTGGGCAAATGGGTGGAAATGAGAAAAATAAATAAAATTAAATGATTAAATTTTGAGCTTAGTTGTTCATGTATTATCTATTTTATTTTATTAGGGAACAAATGCAATGAGAGAGATATAGTTTCCTAGTATAAGGGGAATGTTGAGATCTTCATGGGCATAGCTGAGATTTTCTCTCAACCTATCCCTTGAATTGTGCCCGGATCCTATTTTAGTGGATCTAGAGAGTTATTCTCTCCTTAGAATGTTGAGGTGGTTCTCAACAATAAAGAATTATAAAAGTACTTATATGTAGTTTTTCTAATGGGGGAAAAGAGTATTAAAAAACTCTTAGAAGAAGAATAAGCAACTAGACTTGTTCTTGAATTATTATCCATTTTTGTTAAAGGAGATTAAGTCCATTATTGGGAGAATTGAGCCCCTCATTGGGAGAATTTGTAATCCCCTTATTGGGAGAAATGAGCCCCTCATTGGGAATTTGTAAGCCCCTTATTGGGAGATTGAGTCCCTTGATGAGAGAAGATTTCAACCCTTTGTAAAGGAGAACCAACCCTTATTTGAGAAGAAAACAACAAAGTGATTTGTTGATTGACATGCACTTGGAGACATAGCCCAAGAGGGTGAACTTTGTTATCAACTGCTAAGCATTGTCTCTTTGTTTTCACAAGATTGATTTTTTTAATTCATTAAGCCAATTTCTTTATGCTATCGCTAGAAATTGAGAAGTTTGTTAAATGAATTTGAATTAGTAAAACTAAGCATTTTACACTAACTTTGAATCATGTCTTCATGTAGTATTCGATGGATGTTGATATTATATAATTCACTTGAATCCCCATAAGTGCATCATTTGTGTTATGTCTGATCGATTGCTTGGTTTCATCATGCTAAAGTATGGCATTATGGTAGACCCATTCAAGGTTGAGACAATACTTTAGCTGTCCCTCACGTACTATCCATCAACTTTAGAGCCTTAAAGGAAAGACAAACTTCTTGCAAATATTTATTTCTAATATGCCAATTTGACTAAAGTTTTCATGTGTCTTTTGAAAAAACGAGTCCCATTTATATGGGACAATTATGCGCAGTGATCATTTGAAAACTTGAAAAAGGCCCTAATGTCTGCCCCATTACTTAGTCCACTAGACTATAGAATGGACTTCCTTCTATATCTTGCGACATCTAAGTCAACCATTGGGATGGTTTTAGCCCAAGAATATGATTTTCATTAGGAACATGTGATGTGTATTTGAGAAAAAGTCTCGATGGACATGAGCTATGGTATTCTCATGTACAAAAGTTGGCTTTGGCACTTGTTCATGCAGTTCAAAGACTTCCACATTATATGCTTCTTCAATGCACGACTGTGATTGCAAACACCAATCCATTCTAACATATCTTGCTTTGACAAATAATCAAGGGCAAGTAATCCAAGTGGATTATGATTTTGTAGGAATTTGATTTGGAGTTTGCATCTACTAAATTGAGAAAGTCTTTGGCTTCCATTGAGTTTATGTTGAAGTTTCATCGAGATGGTGAGGAACAATTTGAAGTTGATCGCTACCTCACAAGCATTTATTCCTCATTGTCTCTAATGATCCTTGGTACTATACATCTTAGTATATCTCTAGACCCAAAGGTTCCTCTCTCACTTCTATGTGACGAACAGCAGCGCATTCACTTCCACACAAAGATCTACGTCATTATCATTGATACTCTATATCACACTACAAGGAGAACACCTATAAGAGGAGGTTTTATTGGAATCCCCCTCAAAAATTTATCCCTTTATATGTTTGATAGCGGAAGTGGCTTAGCAAAGATGGGTGAGATGAGGTTTTTATGGAGGTTTTAACACCGGATGCACTTAAGTCGACAGCGACTTCTTAAGTTGATGGTGTGCATCTAAGGTTCTAATCTGATCGTATGAGTGGTACTCTTTACAAAACATAACACCCCACCCTAACAAATAAAGTGCAATGATAACCGCTATTAATATAAAATACTAAAATATTGTTGGTGCTCCCCCCAATAACCAAGTGCATCGATGCTTCCCTAATAACAAAGTGCACTAGTGCATCCCTAATAATAAAGTGCACCAGTGCTCCAAAACATAATGGCTCTGTGTTTCCGATAATCACTATTACTATAAAATACTTAAATATATTTTTTTGTTTTATAATAAATAAAATGTATCTCTTCTCCCTAACAAAGCACACGGGTGCTCCCCCAATAACAAAGGGAATTGATGCTTCCCCAGTAAAAAAGTGCATCTGTTCTGAATAACAAATCGCATTGGTGCTCATATAACAAATGCACTAGAAAAATCAAATTTTAAACAAAATAAATTAATTTAAAAACATAAACCTTCCACAGTGCACTTAGAAACTAACATACCACAATACATTGTGGTAGGTAGAAAAAATGCATCGATGCATATTACTGTTGGGCACATTGTTAAAGGGTAAAATAAAAAAATTACCAAATCGAACCAATGCACCGAAATATACAGCGAAAAAATGAGAGGGAATTTTATATTTTCAATATGTATGTGTTTATAAATGAAAACCTTAATCACTATTTCATTCTTTTGCCAAAATTTAGAGGGGAGATTTGTGCTAGAGATATTTACAAGCAAAGTCTTTGGAGTGGGTAGATTTTTTTGAAGAGACAAATTTACATACAAATTTGTAGAGGAGAAATTTCAAGTATGTGATTTTATTCTATCCATCATCTTAGTATTTACCCTATTTGATTCAAACAAATTTCAGTGCATTACAAAAATAAATAAAAGAGTTTTATGGTTACATTTAGTATTAGAAGCCCTAGTTTCTTGGTTGTTTCTCTCTATATCTCACAACTAGATTTTTTTTTAAGAAATACATTTTTATAGGGTTTCTTTACTTGTATATGGGGCATTTGGTATCTGTTGCAATGGGATCACTCATTGCATTGGATCCCAAACCCTATCGCTATCAATTTTCTTTTAAAAAAATGCCTCTGCAATTTGCGTTGTGTGCTATACAGGAATAGCGCATCAATGCACATGTTCATTTCAAGAACATCGATGCTCTTAAGTATATAATATGCACCGGTGCTCTAAAACATAATGTCGTGGTGCTTTCGATGAGCACTGTTAATATATAATACTAAAATATTTTTTTTTTTTTTTTTTTTAAGAAATAAAATGCAGTTTCAAAGCTCCCCAATAACAAATCACATCGGTGCTCCCCTAATAACAAAGCGCACCGGTGCTCTCCCCAATAAAAAAGTGCATCGGTGCTCCACCAATAACAAAGTGCATCGGTGCTCGTGTTCCTATCAACAACACTGCAGAGTATAAAATAAATAAATAAATAAACTTTGTTCACATGTTCGAAAGTGTGCAATAAGAAATAATGAGGAACCAATGCTTCTATTAATTTATAAAGCATCAGTGCTTCTATTAATTAATAGATCATCGGTGCTTCTATTAATTAACAGAGCACCGGTGATTCTATTAATTTATAAAGCATCGATGCTTCTATTAATCTTATTTTGTAAAAAAAATCAAAGTTTTTATATCTCATGTTTCCTGTCTTTTTTTATAGAATATGGTTGATAGAAGATAGAAGWTCAAGGAAAATGACTTATTGTAGCGAGTGCAATGGTATCTCATCCCAACAAGAGAACATGACAAGTTCTTTAAGTTGTATTATTAATTTAATATCGTTGAATTATATGTAGGTTTAAATCAATGATGTGTGGTTGTTAAGTCATGTCATGGAAATTCCAAACAAATGAGATAAAAACCAATACATGTTGGTGGGGATGTCCAAAAAATTGTACAAAGAGATGGTAAAAGAAATGAACATGATTACATCGCAAGAGGAGCCATCCCAACAATTACAATGTGCATAAGAGGTATGTAATGTAGAAATTTTAAAACAAATTATGTATTGCCTAGATTTTCCTGATCTAACAATTATATGCCATTGTTAAATACAGAACCGCTTCTACAAAATTCTTGTGGAGTTTAAAACACGATCGCCAATTGCAATATCAAGAAGAAATATCAATCACACATAACACAGATGTTTTACCAGGAAAGCATAAAGCTAAAAACCCCACTATCATATATTATGTATATATCATGGATCATGAAACAATCTCATACAAAACTCTAATCCAAGAGCTCTCAATACAATATACAATCATCTCACATTGTCATACAAAAATTGGCAAATGCATGTGCCAATTTACTGCCTCCAGACAGCCTGCCTCCTCTACGCAATCCCTGCTAATGGAAATCCATGCAATGAATGAATCCCTCTTTCCTAGGCTGCACATTCCTCATGGGCACATCCAATGTGTGTATGGTTGCATGAGTGCACTCACTAATGTCACAACTAATAGTCAAACTATCCCTTTCACCTTCATCTCAATTGGGTCTCCATTGGATCTGACATGCATGTAGTTAAGAGTGGTAAATCTTCAGTTGCATGTGAGACCATTGATTGTGAATTAATTAATAATTAATTCACTGATCTCTGACTAGTGTAAGTTCAGTTACAACTAGTACAACTGAGCTTAACTCACTTAACTGAGTTAAACTACTTTACAACCCACATAACTACATATATAACTATGTTACAACTTCGAATCACTCAGTTACAACTAATTTGACTTGCATGTCCCACCAATCAACCTGTGAACTCAAATTTCCTATAGCTAACTAATTTGCCACTTCAGTTGACTATTTCCAAGTGCTCGGTGAGAATATATTAATATTTATTGTCCAACTATTATTAAGGGATAATAATATTTGACATACATCTATAAATAGAATTCGCTCACCATCTATAAATAGACATCATCTATAAATAGAATTTGCTCATGATCTAAAAATAGACTTCCACGTAAAAATAGCCTGAGGCTCCATCCTAGTGTAGGTGCATAATTTTCACTAGGATCTCCTTGTTGAATCTCAACACTCCCTCTCAACAAGAAAGGGATTATCCTTCACCCCGATCCTATCTCTATGGTATTCGAATTTTCTCCCAGTGAGCGTCTTCGTCAGAAAGTCTACATCCTGATCTTCCGTAGGAATGTACTGAAGCAACATGATCTTCCGTTGCACACAATCTTTGATATGATGATACCGGATATCTATATGCTTAGATCTATCATGAAACACATGATTAATCGAGATTTTAATGCAACTCTGATTATCACAATGAATCATTGTCGGATCTAAATGAGAACCAAAAAAACCAACCAAGATCTTTCTCATCCAGATAGCCTCACATGCAGCTTGACTCGCTACCATGTATTCCTCTTCCACTCAACTGAGTGCCACAGATCTTCGTTTCCTGTTGTACCAAGAAACAGTTGTAGATCTGATACTAAATATCCCCCCTGATGTGCTCTTTCTGTCCGTTGGGTTGCCCGCCCAATCTGCATCCATGAAGCAATGCAAATTCACCTCATCTGTCTGTCTGTACCATAAGACATACTCAGATGTGCCCCTCAGGTATCTCAGGACATGCTTATCTGCCTTCCAAAAGAGCTTGGTAGGCTTAACCATCGCTTGACTTAGTTGGTTAACCGCATAGCAAATTTCCGATCTCGTGTTCACTAGTTACATTAGCGAACCCACTAATTGTCGATAGACAGTAGCATCCACTACCTCTCCAGAAGTAGCATCCTCTTTCCTCCAATTTCCTGGAAGAGGAGTATCCATGGGTTTGCAGCCCTCCATGTGAAACTTACCCAGTATCTCCCTTGCATACTTGCCTTGAGACACAAAAAGTTTATCATCTCGCTGCCATATTTCCAATCCCATGAAATAATGAAGGAGGCCCATATCCTTCATCTCGAACTCCTTTGCAAGGTCCTCCTTGCATGAGTGTATCAGTTGCTCATCACCAGTCAGTATTAAATCATCAACATAAAGAACAATGATTAAAAGCTTACCCTCCACCACGGCATCAACCCAAGTGTGATCCTACACTGCTTCGTGAAAGGAAGATGGTTCAGTCACAATACATTTTCTCATGAGAGCCATGTATCCAACAAATCGATCAGGAGATTGTCTCTGTCTGCACTGTGAAGTAGGGGCTCCTACATTCTGTGCATCATCTAGTCTCAATCTATCAGCTTTGATGGTGTGATTTATGCCATTTCTGATGGATGGTTCTGCATGAGTGGTTTCCTCCACTCCATGAACCTCCCCATGTGGTTGATCCACATCTTGAGACTCATCTTTGGGAACCAGTAGTTCCTCCTCTGCATGCAAGTCTAGCTCCCTCTCAAGCGACAACCGCATGGATTTCCCCTCATCGAATTTTATATCCCATCGCATAATAGTCATCTTACTGTTAGGAAAATACACACGATAATTATGGGGTGTTTTTGTGTACCCCACAAATATCCCAACTTCAACAGTCGGCTCCAGCTTCTTCCTGACGTTCTTAGTCACATGCACATAAACAGATGAGCCAAAAATCTTAAAGTGAGAAACATCGGGTTTCTTACCAGTGAAAGCTTCTTCAGGTGTACTCATGCTAAGTACTTTATGAGGACAACGATTTTTCACATAAACCGCAATGTTGCATTCTTCTGCCCAAAAATTCATTGGTAGGCCCTGATCATGCAACATCGCTCATGTTGCACCCACGATCATTCTGTTCTTCCTCTCTATGACCCCATTTTGTTTTGGGTTATGAGGCGCTATGAGTTCTCTTCGAATTCCTTATTTTCTAAAGAAGTCTTTGAATTCGTTAGAGATGTATTCTCCACCATTATCGCTCCTCAGAGCTTTCACTTGCTTCCCTGACTCTTTCTCCACCAATGATTTAAACTCACAGAACTTTGAGAATGTTTGATCCTTCTTCTGCATGAAGAAGATCCAGCATTTACAAGAAAAGTCATCAACAAAAATAACATATTACTTATGTTTTGTTGTTGAAGCAACCGAGAATGGTCCACACACATCTGTGTGAACTCTCTCTAAGATCACCGAAGCACGGTTCTCCTTTTCATGAAAGGTGGACTTTACATACTTCCCCATGGTGCAACCCTTGCACTGATCTAACTGAGCAAGTGTTCCCATTGGAAGTCCAGTAGATATCTGTTGCATGATTTTCAAGGCTCCGTGATGAAGATGGCCCAATCGCTTGTGCCATAATTCACCCTCATCATGGCTCACAACTTTTTTTGCCTTGCCCATCATGGCAGCGCAGCCATCTACCTCCAGCTTTTAGAGATTCTTAACTCGAATCCCTATCTTCTTGACTTGACCCATTTTTTTTTGTCGCAGGAAATATTTTCCATCACTGAAAATAACACCATACCCTCTGTCCTCCAACATTGCGACTGAGACCAAGTTTTTCTTCAAACCTGGAACATGCATAACATCTTTCAATTGAAATGGTTTACCTGACTCCCTCTGAAAGGTAATGGTACCAATGCCAGTCACACTGTATCGTCCATCGTCGCCCATCTCTATATGCATTTTGAGATCTTTCTCCTCCAAGTCACTGAAAATCTCCTTATCTCTCGTCATGTGGAAGGAAGCGCCACTATCCAAATACCACACTGATCCCAATGCACTTGACGCCATGCATGAGATAAAGGAGAATTCAATTTCAAATTGTGAGGCAAGGGCCTCACCAGCTGCAACTCTAGCAGCCTTCTTGTTCTTCTTCTTCTGCAGACAGTTAGTAGTGAGATGCCCATGTTCGTGACAATAAAAACACTTCACTTTGGACAAATCCAGCTTCTTTCCTTTAGACTCGGATTTTGAATGGAATTTCTTCCCCTTCCCTTTCCTTGCCTTGGCAGCCAAAGAAAAATCCTCTTCATCATCATGCTTTGATGAAGATCCATCTCTGGTGTTCCGCCTAAACTCCTCCTACACCAAATCTGTCCATAGTCGTTCCCAATCTGGCAATTTTTCCCTTCCATTGACAGAGTCTTGATAAATGTGCCAACTCTTGGGAAGTCCTAGGAGAGCCAATCTCACCAAATCATCATCAGCGACTATTATTCCCACACTCCCCAACTCATCCAGACCTTGGACAAACTTCGTGAGATATTTTGGAATGGAGTCGCCCTTCTCCATCTTGATCATCCTGAGTTTATCTTTGAGCGCCAATTTCCTATGGTTGTTGTTATTTTGGAATAGATCCATCAAATCCTTCCACATTGCATATGGTGTGGCTTTCCCATGGAGGTTTGAGACAATGTGGTCTCGTACTCCCTCCAACAGGATCATCCTCGCCTTTGCCACTTTCTTTTGCCATGCATCAAGATTCGCAACATCTGTCTTAGGAACATCCTTGTCAATGAATTCCTTCAAGCCATTGTCTTTGAGTACTGCCTCCATCTTGTCCTTCCAAGCAATGTAGTTTGATCTGCCCTCGAGTGCATACTTTAACCTCAAGCCATTGAAATCCATTTCGATCTTGAATTAGTTGTAGCACCAAGAAAGTCGTTTTGCAAATTTGAATTCTATCCAATCACAAACTCAGCTTCTGCAATCTTTTGAGCTCTAATACCATGTAGAAATTTTAATACAAATTATGTATTGCCTGGATTCTCCTGATCTAACAATTATATTCCACTGTTAAATACAAAATCTTTTCTACAAAATTCTTGCAGAATTTAAAACATGATCGCCAATTGCAATATCAAGAAGAAAGATCAATCACACATAACACGGATGTTTTTACCGGGAAAGCATAAAGCTAAAAACCCCACTATCATATATTATGTATATATCATGGATCATGAAACAATCTCATAAAAAACTCTAATCTAAGAGCTCTCAGTACAATATACAATCGTCTCACAATGTCATACAAAAATTGGCAAATCCATGTGCCAATTTACTGCCTCCAGACAGCCTGCCTCCTCTGTGCAATCCTTGCTAATATAAATTCCTGCAATGAATGAATCCCTCTTGCCTAAGCTGCACATTCCTCATGGGCACATCCAATGTGTGTGTGGTTGCATGAGTGCACTCACTAATGTCACAAGTGATAGTCAAAGTGTCCCTTTCGCCTTCATCTCCACTGGATCTGACATGCATGTAGTTAACAGTGGTAAGTCTTCAGTTGCATGTGAGACCACTGATTGTGAATTAATTAATAATTAATTCATTGATCTCTCACTAGTGTAAGTTCAGTTACAATTAGTACAACTAAGCTTAACTCACTTAACTGAGTTAAACTAATTTACAACTCACATAACTACATATATAACTCTGTTACAACTTCGAATCACTCAGTTACAACTAATTCGACTTGCATATCCCACAATCAACCTGTGAACTCGGATTTCCTATAGCTAATTGATTTGCCACTTCAGTTAACTATTTCCAAGTTCTCATTGAGAATAGATTAATATTTATTGTCCAACTATTATTAAGGGATAATAATAGTCGACATACATCTATAAATAGACATCATCTATAAATAGAATTTGATCATCATCTAAAATTAGACTTCCACCCAAAAATAGCCTGAGGCTCCATCCTAGTGTTGGTGCATAATTTTCACCAGGATCTTCTTGTTGAATCTCAACATGTAATCATTCATTTATTATTTCATGTACTTCAAATTTAATTATCACATGAAATACTAATTTTCAATTGTTTTGTTGTAGAAAAAGAAAAAAACAATGAAACCCATCAACACACAAGAGAACGAGGAATAAAAGGGTTGATCGCAAAGTTTGTGAGTACTTACTTTTTCGATCTTACTTAAAATTCCATCTTTGTTATGATATTTGTATTTAAATAATTAATTTGCACTCTTCCATGGATGTTTTCTGATATATGCTAACATACAAAGAAGAGTCAATTGAATAATTGATAGACATTGAGTTAAGTATGGGTTGTGAGTATATGTTGAAGTATCTAGGTTTAATTGAACAATTTCTAAGTAGCTATGTTGTTTAAATTCCCTTGTTTTATAATTAATGGAACAATAAAAAATATTTATATTAATTATATCGAATGTGTCATCTCCTGACATATTAAACATGCAGGAAACAAATATGGAGTGCATCTAACATAAGAGATTTTGAGAGACAACATGAAACATGGCTTCAAAAGAATGTGCATTGTTTATGAAAAAGTTGTTTCTATGGTACACTTTTTGATTTATGCAATCATGTATATTCTACTATATATAAAAATGTAGATATGCTTACTACACTTTATTTCTATGTTTGAAGATGGAACATGAAGAGGTGGAACATTAAAAAACAAGACGATCAAGAAAACATTAGGTTAATAACCAAAGTACAATATCGCCTACAAGTGATGAAGAAATGAGACATGCACGTAGCTCGAGGGATGATAACAGTTCAAGTGATGTTGAATGACAATCAATATAATTGAATGTTACTGCAAGTTGTATGTTTTGGAATATTTCTTTGTGGAAATCGGGGATATTGTTTAATGTACTCGACATATTGTCCCAGTTGCATGAGGACATGTTACCAATGAGCGTAACAATTACATATTGGTTGCACTTTGATTATTGTGGACCTTTATGTCATCCTATTTTGTATGACGATGGGTCACTTATTCATATATAATAAAATGGGTTTCTTATTTTATTGCATTGTCAAATGTTGTAAAAGGTTGTGTTGTTGATTAATTAATATATGGATGATTTACATTGTTACAAATAATAGAGGTGTAATTTGTTGGATAACGCATTAATGCAATCATTATATCAAAACACAATAACAAAAAT
>SNQJ01S0207179.1:0-11129 GCA_010110895.2 Picea sitchensis
GTTAGCGTGCCACGTCACTCCATATTGATAGCCTTTGGGAGTATCTAGCCTCTCCTACCTGCGAAATTGCCCAGATCTCTGATGTCCGAACTCCTGCGAGCAACCTCCCAATACATTTTAACCCACAATCAAGATAGGTCCATGTAGACCCCCAGATCTACAACCTTCGTTGCTTCATGAATTCGATGTTAGGGGGTTTGGCTATGTAATTTCCTTTTTACTCCTAGTGTGGTTAGCACCAGATTGACAAAATTCTAGATCGAACGGTCAAGAGAGGTCTTGAAGCTTCTTCGGATTGATGGTCCTCATCGCTTCACGATTTCGATGTTCAGGGGTTCCACCCATTTAACACTCTTTTTCTCCTGGAGTGGTCAACGTTGGACTGGCCATGTCGTAGATCCAATGGTCAGGGAAGATCCCAAATATCCTCAAATCTACGATTCTCGTCACTTCAAAAGTTTGTCATTCGGGGGTTCCATCTATTTGACACTCCTTTTCTCTTGGAGTGGTTAATGTCGAATTGAACACGACATAGATCCAATGGTCAGGGAAGATCTCAAATATCCTCATATTTATGGTTCTCAACATTTCACGAGTTCGACGTTCGAGGGTTCCACCCATTTAACAATCTTTTTCTCCTGGAGTGGTCAATGCTGGACTGACCATGATGTAGATCCATCCGCCAGGGGACATCCCGAACGTCCTCGAAGCTATGGTTCACATCACTTCACGAGTTCGACGTTCAGGGGTTCCACCCATTTAACACTCCTTTTCTCTTGGAGTGGTCAACGTTGGAATGACCATGACATAGATCCAACGATCAAGGAAGATATTGAATACCCTAAGATCTACAAATCATGTTACTTTGAAATCAGGAAGTGTATTAGGGTTTAACAATGGGAAAAATCCCACGATCACAGTTAAGGAAACTGCCAGATGTCGGTCAGCCTCACTGGTAACCATACCAACAGGTTTCCTTCAGTTGGTTTTGAATGTTGTAAATTCATAACATCCTGGAGCTTCAGATTCCCAGATTTCTGAAGACAAGATAGCTTAGCTCCTTTCAGACCTAGCAAAGGGTTCCAAGGTTCTGGTTATATGGATTCCCTAACAATTTTTGGGGTTGCATGCTCAACTCTTGGTCGTAATTTGGTTAGGGCCATGGGTATGAGCCCTCAGTCACACAGACGAATGGTTTTAAGGAGGCTCCCTCCCTCCATAGAGCTTGAATTTAGTAACCCGCGAAGGTAAATTCGAGGGGTTGCCAAGACTGAAGCGTTTCGACGAAGTCTTCCCTGACTCTTTACATTACAAAATCAATCCTTGGGAAAATTCCCTCAAGGATTTTCCAACCAACAAAGAAACCGTAAAATTATTCCTAAATTAATTTGAAGATCCATGTCTAATAGTTCTCCTGCTGCTAAGTAGAGGAAGACATAAACCATTCAAATGCAGGGGTTCACAGAATAACAATAATCATTTCTAATATTAATCATACAATGAAAATTTTAGTCATAGACATAAACATCCAACTACTCATTTCAATTATAGCACACATGGTATAAGAATACTTATCAAGAAACCAGATAGTGAAGTAACTACTAAGAGGGGTGTCCTTTTCCACCCAACCATAGGCACAACAACTCCTGGATAGATTTACTATTTTCCACCCCCTAGCTATATCATGATGCTCTAAGAGAGACTCGTTCTTCTTGTTCAACAAGATTCATGGACCGAGGCCACTCTCCTCCTCCCATATGAACTTAGCAAATTGGTCTTCTCTCCACCAAGAAAGGGGTTTTGCAATGAGTGCTTCCTCAGTCACTCGTCTGATCTATAATCCAAGTTATCAGATTGGTCTAAAACCACTGCCAACAAATTATTTCACATAGAACAAACTTGTTTCTCAGTTCTCTTCCGGATCTAGAGAGCTGCACATGCTCTCCCCCTTTAGAAAAATGGCCACCAGACTCATATTCTTGCCTCTCCCCCTCTTCCCACGGATTTACCTTCTTTTCTTGCCTTCCTCAACAATATTTCATGGGTCTAAATCCCCATTTCGTGGTTAGGTCAGGAAGTTGGCCCTTGACCAAGTTTTGGGAGATCCTTGGTCAAGTTTGACCTATTTTGGGACTTTGACAGGCTATCGAAGGCAGAGCACAAGACGAAGCAAAGATAGTGGGATCTCGGCCCCTTTTTGGGTCCTTTTTGGGATTTGGGATTATGTAACAGGTATGGGGATGTCGTCCCATGGGTTTACCCATGTTTAGGCCTATTTTGTAAAGTATAAATAGATGTCTAGGCAATGTAAGGAGGGGATATATATATATGTGTGTGTGTGTGTGTGTGTGTGTGTGTGTGTGATATTGGGNGTAACAGGTATGGGGATGTCGTCCCATGGGTTTACCCATGTTTAGGCCTATTTTGTAAAGTATAAATAGATGTCTAGGCAATGTAAGGAGGGGATATATATATATATGTGTGTGTGTGTGTGTGTGTGTGTGTGTGTGTGTGTGATATTGGGATAAGTTCTAAGTATGGATTGTAGATGATTTGTGCATACTGTGTGAGACTTGCAGAGCTACGTGCAAGCAATTGTAAGAAGGCTTGGTGTTGTACCCTAGCTCGAAGAAGGAGGATCTGGCGGAGTGCGCGCAAATCTCATGTCTTCTGCGGAGTAGGATTTTGATGCTATGTACCTGTAAGAAGATTGACAAAGATAATAAAGAAGAAGAGTTGGTGGACGTAGCCCTAGGGTGGGGTTGAACCACATATATGTTGTATTGCTCTGCTTTGTACGATGTCTTGATGTGTTTATGTCTTTACTTTCTAAGTGCTTTGATATAGATAGATAGATTTGTTTATGCTTTGTGCTAATGGTGTATATGTATGCTAGATTTGAACTATGTGAATGTGCTTAGTGCTTGAATCTTCTAGATCTAATATATACCTCTATGATAAGTGCTTAGATACATCAGATTTGGATGAATGATGCGATGCTCTATTTTATCTGTGGAGTAGATAGTGGTTAAATATTGATGAATTGTCGACGCTAAGTGCTCTGTTAAGTATTACAATCATAGATCTGTGTCCTAGCTAAGGTTGCAGACACTTGAGTCCTGGAACCACCCCTGCCTCTACCTTAGGGGAGACTTCATCTGCTTTGCAGGTGTTGTCGAAAGGGCCGGTAGTTAGGGTTTTGTTGGTGCACTGTTGTAGCGTTGAACCCTGGGTCTGCCCCTGTGCCAAAAAATGGTTCCGTTGTCGGGACCTAAAACTGTGATTACTGGGAACTTAGAAAGAGGAAGCTTTGTGAAAATATCCGATCTAAAATTGTGAAATCTCTGTGTGTATATCTGTAACCCTAGTGCGTAGTACTCTACCTAGTTTGTGAAGCTCTGTGCTAAAGAAAAGAAGTCCAATTTGAAGAAAAGAGGTAAGATTTGAATGCTTTGTGATATGATAAAGGTAAGAATATTGAAAATTTTTAGATCTGGAAGATTTGTGCTCTGTAGAAGTAAGATAAGTGGAAATTTTTGTTTCAACAATATGGATCTAGGTATGTTTGATAGATTCTGTCCTAGATTGAAAACTAGGGCACTAATAGATGAAAGAAGGTTTGATATGCGTAGATCTGATAAGAATAGTGAAAGATATGTTATACCTATGCATAGAAAGAATGTTTGGACTAACAAGTGGATGCAATATCATAGAAATAAATGTTTGTAGGTTAGCTACTATGATCCTAGCGCGCAGTGCAAAAAGAGATGGGAATTATTTAAAACAAAGAGAGGATTAACCCTCTATTATAGTTGCAGAAAACCAAGACATCTTGCTAAGGAATGCCCTGGGAGAAGACCTAGTTGTCTTTGTTGCAAATCTATAGACCATGATGTATTGGATTGCCCTAGAATGATTGCTAATCTTGAATGAATGAACCTAAGACAAGAAAACCCTAAGGCAGATCCATAAACTATGATTATGGAAGAACCCCAGAAAGAATCCGAGAAAGTAATGCTACAGATAAAAGAAACCCTGAATGACCACCGACATGTTAGCTTATCAGAGATCTTCAAAGAGAAAGAATGCCTTGAAGCAAAAATAGGAGACTTGGACATTGACTGTGTTCTGGATGAGGAAACACAGGTGAATATCATGACAAAAAGAACTTGAGAAGCTATAGGAAGGCCTTCTATGATTCCTTCATTAGGAGGAATAGGACTATTCAAAGGAAATCTGATAAACCTATGTGGAAAGCTCACCCAGATACCTATGAATGCCAATGGAACTTCGACAGAGGAGGATTTCGAGATTGTTAAATTTATTGAGAACATCGCCCCATTTACCATGTTACTAGGAAAACTTTGGATTAAAAGAGATCATGCCAGAAGGAAAGTGTTGAAATAATGTAACTGCAAAGAGCATTCTTATTATTATTTTATTATTGGATTAAATCCCCATTGCGGATTAATCATGTCATTAGTATTATTATTGTTATTGGATTAATCCCCATTGTGGATTAATCATGTCGTAATTGCATAAGGACCAAATCCCCTTTTGCGGATTTGTCATCGGACAATTACAAAGGGTAGAATAAGAAGTCAGCCCCAACAGTTATAATGGAAGACCCATAATTAATTAAAGGTGGGTTTACCCACCCAAAGTGAGAGGTTGGCCCTGCCATATTGTGACCTTTCACACGTGCCAGTTTGATATAAGTAAGAGGCTAGCACCTCACTTCTAACACACAACTCACTTACTCATTCTCTTATGAGGCAAGCTGCAATTACAAGTTGGAGAGAGGAGAAGAAGAGTGGCACATCTCTTGGGGAGGACTTTCTGTATTGGTTTGAGTTATCTCTTGAACATTATATAAGCTATTTATGATAAGGAAGTTTTTGCTGGGTTTTCTTCCCCTAGAGGGTTTCCCAGGATAAATGTTGTGTCTCTTGTGAATGTGTATTTCTCAGTGATCTTGTTCTTATTATGATCTTATCTATTGAAATGGAAAGAACTATAATAATGGCATAAACATTAACAGAAAGAAGAATAATAATTTTTAGAGAAGAAGAAGCAAGAGTTAAAAGATTTTATGACTAGAAGGATCACACACTTGATTGAAGAACAAAAGAATAGATCAAAGCTATTTAGAACCATACACCCGGATGTCGAAGTTGCAAGAACACTAGAAGACCCACAGAAGATTGAAGTACCTATTCCTGATAATTAAGAAGTATCACCCTCGAATCTTAGGAAAGAATATCAACAACGCAAAGTAACTATGCCAAAAGCAGATACGAATCAGAATGGGAAAAGGCATACTGAGTCAAAACTCACTGGGAAGAAATATAGAAAGCTAAGTAAGAAGAGAGCTAATATCGAAAAGTTACAGAAGGTTCAAGAGGGAACTTCGTAGAGGGAAAATTTGCAAAATTGGAACTTCACTGGGATAATAGAACAATGTCGCATGGCACTTCGCCAGGGTGAAGAAATATAGTCGTTGGGACTAATATAATTGTTTGGCCGACCCCCCGAATGGGTGGAAAGGAATTTATGGTTTTCCACCAGACCGTTGGACCACGCCATAATGGACAGAACAAAGTTAATGAAGGTTTCTCACCTGTTGCAAGAGATCCATTGCCAAGTTATCTATTTATCCCATCGCACCATGCACCAAGAAAACTTTTGCTAACCGTGAATCTGAGCCCACAAAATTGTTTACTTTACACAGTGATCATTTCCCTATTTCCCTTTATCCCATTGAAGTGTCAAAGTTACTCCTCGAACCCGATATTTCCAACCACGAGCGTGTATGTCGGACGAGTTCAGCGCTGTAGAGAAAATTGTCGAGGAAGTTCTGATCGACCTCATGACTGAAAGAGTCATGTTTATGTTTGTAGGTGTACAAGCTTCATTGACGATAATGGTACAAGCCTCTCCATATACTACTCATGGAGGCGAACCATCCCGACCATCGGCAAAAAAGAGAACCAAGCACAAAGATGACCTAGAAAATGCGAAGCTGATTCCAACCATATTGCCCAATTACATCCTTCCTCTAGCTGGCATGGTGAATCATGATAGTGTACCAAGAGATTTCTAGTACACCATAGTTACTGCGTACCTCCCGAAGGGGATACATGCAGTTCGAGCAGAGAAGGATAAGATCACAACATTGAAGTTCAACAACTTCAACCTCAGAGATCGCAAGATCTATGGTATGCTCACCCCATACAAGTACCTAGCTAGAAAAAAAGCGAAGAACTCGAAGATCATCCCTTAGTTGTGGATGATGAACCTCGCGCAGTCCACCCTTCTGAACATCATGAAGATCCCACACTTTGGAATACACCAAGATGTCAACGCCTGTGTCAATATTCTATTGTCGTGTTACCATGGTGGCTACTTATGGCTATACTTCCACATTATAGTTGAACCAATTTTGATCCACAGGATCACAGAACTAAGTATGCAAGGACCTGACCCACAGGACTTTTATCCATGAAAATCCACAGATGGCACAGTAGCACAAAAGATCAAGGATACATATGGTGATGTTGAGAAGGGAACAAGAGTCTACAAGGTAGCTTCCATCCAGAGTGGCGCAGTGCACCCAACATGTCAACTGATAGCTGAAAAGTTAGTAAGGAATAACTGACCTACATAGGTCACCATATTTGTCGTTGACCTCGGAGGGAAGTGCGTGGAAGGCCTACAAATGAACTTGGCGAAGTACCTAGTTAACCAGTTGGAACTAGACTACTGAGAAGCCTAGGATCAAGGTTATGAATTTCATTTCAGTTGGCTTCAGATCCTCATTGCATTTGTTACCTGGGAAATGCCGAAAGGTGTGACCTTCCCAGACATAGAGCCGTTCGAACCGCTTGCTGGAAAGTTCGCTACCCTGTGGTATTCAAGTGATATGAACAAACAATGGCAGTCAAATGTTGTGTTTCATACATATTACCTCCAACTAAAGAGATCCATCGAAGCTGAACCTCGCATGACCCCAAACACCTAACAGAGGTTTAGACCCCTGATGAAGTTCAACGCAAATCGACACTTCACCTACATTACAGCTCAAGCAAATGAACAAAAAGAGAAGCTCCAGTCATATTATAAGCTTACAGAAGAAGACCTTGAGGAGATCACTAAGGAATGGTCCACTTACCTCCTTATTCCTGCCAACCCTGCAGATATATCTGATCTCTACAGCCCAAAGGACACTCATAAAGAACAAAATACACCTAGAACTAGCAGACATAAGAAGACTGAGGAGGTCCAAAATTTAGGTAGCACCTCAGGAAAGACTGCTTCAGTGTCACCTAACCGAGGGAGTGATGATGAAGTAGAAGCTGAACAAAAACCAGGTGAAGTAACACCACTAAGAGGTGAGGTCGAACCCTTGAATAAGAGGAAGGTTTCCTCCCTGAAACCTTCTTCTTGGAAGAAATTGAAAGCCACCATGACCAAGATGCAGACTGTCCTCACCTCTGATGATTTTTATTTCATCATAGTAGCCCTGAACGATGATTAACTAGAAATAACAGAGAAACAAGAAGCCAAGTAGGAATAAATGTATGAGAGAATTGAAGTCGAACTCCGAGGGGTACAACAGGTCCTTCAGTCCAATCGTGCAGTATCCACTGCGCCTCTGCCATCGGGAGAACCAGAATTGGGATATGAGCCAGCCCAACTCCAACGACTAGCTGATACAGTCGAAGCTCACCTTCGACGAGCATAAGAGGAAATAGAACAAGCCACCCAGTATTTAACGCAAGTACAATGAGTAATTGTAGAACAACGTTGAGATGCAGAATAGAAAAATATTTCTCTCCAAGCGAAGTTCGATGAAGAAAAAGCACAGATGCAACAAGGAAAAGAACAGTTGCTCGCAGAGCAACTCGAAGAGAAAGAAGCAGTCAATAGATCACTTTGCTCTGTGATAGTATTAGAAATAAAGGTAGAGGATCGAGTCACGCAACAAGTAGAGTAGCTCACAGAAGCTATCCAACAGCTATAACAATGCATAGCAGGTTTAGAGCTTCACACAGTGCCCAAGACTCCACAGGATGTAACGGATCAAAGAGAAGCAACTGCTCGAAGCGCAGTTGAGAGAATAAAATCCCTTTCTATGGAATTTAAGAAACTCACTGATCACAGTGCCTAGACCTATGAGAAACTGACTAAGAATCCAGAACTGAAGGCACTAGAGTTGCAACTCCAAGAGGTAAAGTATCAAGCCGAAATGATATAGGTGCAATTGAAGCCCCTGTCAGCTGTGGAAATAATGAAGCGATCCAAGAGAAACGTACTGCCCCAAAAAATATCTACACTATATAGAGCAGAGTTATGGAGGTAACTCAGAGGATCCAACCTATACAAGATAAGGCTTACCAACTGTTCACAGAGGTCGAAGGCCGAGGATCATAACTGGAGCAGGTTGTCACTGCAGTTGAACAATTCCTAAAGGGACTTGTTAACGAGGTAGTCATCCAAGAGTTCACTGCACAATAGGCCATGGCACAACAACAAGTCGAAGCATCTCAAGCCAAGCTTGAGGCTTTCGAAGTAGAACTACCCAGATCAAAGTGACTTAGGACGAGTCACAGGTGAGTTTTGGGGGCCTGTTGGCCCTTAACCAAGTATTGGGAGATCCTTGGTCAAGTTTGACCTATTTTGGGACTTCAACAGGCTGTCGAAGGTGGAGCGCAAGATGAAGTAGAGATTCTGGTGAACGGATTTTTCTTCTAGTCTTAACTCCTGCATCTTTGTTTCCAATAATATGATCTTAAGGCTGATTCTTCTGTACTCGTTTGCTAGGTTCCTTTGGAGATACTTTCTGAACTTGATCTTATGATTCTGTCGGATTCTCTTCATGTTCATCTTCCTCTTCTACTTCTTTTTCATCTTCTTCTTCGAAAAGTTGTTCCATTGATTTGTTTTCTTCTTCCTTTGATTCTGGTTTGCCTGTTTCATCAATTGTTACGTTGATTCTTTCCACAACTTTGTTCAATCTTAGATTGTAACACTTGTATGATTTCCTTGTACTTGAGTAAACAACAAGTATTCCTTTGTCCACACAAGAGTAAAACTTTCCCATTCTTCCATCTTCTCTTTTGATGTAGCATTTGCTTCCAAAAACTCTGAAGTGCTTCACATTTGTTGGTCTTCCTTTCCATAGCTCGTAGGGAGTTTTATCAGTGTTGTTTCTGAGCATCACTTTGTTTTGAATGTGAACTGTTGTATGCACTGTCTGTGTCCAAAATATATTTGTCAATTTGGAATCCATTAGCATTGTTCGAGCCATTTCTTGTACTGTCCTGTTCTTTCTTTCAACAACTCCATTCTGTTGAGGTGTCCTACCAATGAAGAATTCCCTTTTTATTCCATGACTGCTACAGTATTCCATAAATTCCTCTGAAGTGAACTCTCCTCCATTATCAGATTTCAAACATTTGATTCTTGAATCCATATCATTTTCAACCATTTCCTTGTAGATCTTGAAGTTTTCAAAAGCTTCTGACTTGTTCTTGAGAAAGCAAACTGCAGTCATTCTTGTATAATCATCAAATAATAACATAAAGTATTTTTCACCTTTTAAGCCCTTTGTTGTAGTTGGTCCAACTAGATCAGTGTGCACAATTTTCAGTGGTCTTGTTGTTGAATATTCCTTTGATTTGAACCTGGTCTTTGTTTGCTTTCCCTTTTGACAATGCTTGCATAAAGTGTTGGTTGGTTTCGTGATCTAGGGAATTTCTCTGACTACTTCTCTTTTGCTGACTTTGACAAGGTTATCAAAATGCATGTGACCCATTCTTCTATGCCATATCCAACTTTCATCTTCCTTTCCTAGACAACACTTTTCATTTCCAATTTCACTTAACACATATATGTTGTTTAAAGTTCTTGCAGCTGTACCAACCAATTCCCCTGAACCTTCTTTTCTTATCTCACACTTTTCTGAATCGAAAGTAAGGTTATGAACTTGGTCACACATTTGACTCACACTTAGAAGATCATGTTTCATATTTTCTACTAGTAGAACATTTTATGCCTTTTCATTCTTGTTCCCAATTTGGATTGTGCCTTCTCCAATGATTTTGGATGAATTATCATTTACGAAGGAGACTGATCCATTTTTTTCTTTTCGTAATGTAAGAAATTTGTCTTTATCACCTGTCATGTGTTTTGAACATCCACTGTCAACATACCAACTGTGTTTCTTCTGCTTAGCTTGTAGAGCGACTTCACATTCTTCATTGTTATATTGATCTTGCTTTCTTATCCATGTCGTTTTCTGAGGTTCTTGTCTGTGACTGTTGTTATTCTATTGAGGTTATTTAGGAGGGATTGTCATTCTGAAATCCTTGGCCATGTGTCCAAAATTGTTACATTTGTAACATTCCACTTTAGTGCTCAAAGATTCAAACCTGTTGTAACTTCTTCTCTATGTGTCACTAGGTCTCCTTGAATAATCCCTTTGTGTATAACTCTCAAAGTTATCACTGTTCCTGTTGTTAGCTCTGCAATTCACAGCTTTATGTCCAAAATTATTACATGCATAACATAAACCAAAAAAAATAGTTTGATATGTAGGAGTTGAAGATCTTCTGAAAGGAGGTGCTCTTATGAATCCTTCTTCTTCTTGAGGCCTAGCTGTCTGTTGTTGATTCTGAAATCTGAATCTTCTTGGTGGAGGAGTGTCCCTGTAATCTTCCTTGTATATCTTCCTATCCTCTTTGATTGTTTCTGCATAGCTCTTTGGATTTGTTTCTTTCTCTGTTGTTTTGGAGCTTGATCCATTTTCTGTCTGATTCTATCCAAGTCCAGACTTGTCAAGATGAGATTTTTGATTGCTGATAATGTCATCCAGAACTTTTGAGCTATTCCGCATATTTTTCTTTTGAATATCCTTTCTTAGTGTGACAACCTCTGCTTCCAAGTTTCCAATGATCTTGTCCTTTTCTTCTAGTTGTTCTTTGAGTGCTTCTTCAATTCTTTTATCCTCTTCTATTTGAACCTTCAATTTTGTGATCATTTGTTCTAGTTCTCGAGTGTCCTTTTTCTTGCCTAGTTCTGCTTGTAGTTTCTTGTTTTTCTTCTTTTCTCTTCTGATAACTTCTATG